>JASDQU010204969.1:8207-18787 GCA_032191745.1 Picea mariana
CAGAACCACAAGGGATATGGAAAAGAAATCAAAGTCAATGCTCACTTTCTCTACAATACCAACACAAAAAAAGTGATTCGTATGTTGACAATGGTTGTTCAAAGAATATGACAGGTGACAAGAAAAGGTTTCTAAATCTGGAGAAAGAAAGAGATGGATTAGTTTCATTTGGAAATAATCATTTAGCTAAAATTATAGGTAGAGGCACAGTTAAGCATGGAAGAAAATATTCTATTGGTCGAAAATATGAAACACAATCAATTGAGTGTAAGTAAATTGTGAAATCAAGGACACACACTTCAGTTTAACTCAGAGAAATGTGAAATTAGGAAAGAAGGATCAATAAAGTTAGTGGTGACAACAATAAGGACTCCGAACAAAATATATGTTTTGAATGAAATTGGAAAATAAATAGGTTGCTTAGGAAAGGAAAATAAAATTTGGCTCTAGCAGAGAAGAATGGGTCACACAAAATTTGATAATATTGTCAAAATCAATAGAAAGGAAGCAGTAAAAGAAATGCCTGAAATTTCAAAGCCAGTGAATACTCTATGTAAGAATTGTCTACAGGGAAAACAAACTAGGAGAAAGTTCAAATCAAAGGATTACTCTACGATAAAACCATTGGATATTGTGCATACCTATCTATGTGGACTGATGAGAACAAAGGGATTAAATGGCGAACAATAATTCATGCTACTAATTGATGACTACACAAGAATGACTGCAATTTTCTTTTTCAAGAAGAAGTTAGAAGCATTCGAAAAATTAAATATAGACAAAGAGATGGTTGAAATAGAGACAGACTTGAAAATCAAATGTTTGAGATAAGAAAATGGTGGAGAATTGACATCGAAGGAATTCATGGATTTTTGTGGCGATCATGGAATAAAAAGGAAATCCTCAGTAGCCAAGACAACTTAGCAAAATCGATTGGTTGAAAGAAACAACAGAATAGTACAGGAAATTGACAAAACCATGTTGAAAGATTCCATGTTGGGTGACAACTTTTGCCCACATGTAGTACATACACTGGTTCATATCCTGAACAGAAGAATGCCCAGAAGTAACAATGATAAGACTCCCTATGAGATATGGAAAGGAAGACCGAAAAATGTGAAACATTTTAGAGTATTTGGAGGCAAGTGCTATATCAAAAGAGAAGATGTCAGTATTGGAAAATTTGACTCCTGAGTTGACAAAGGCATATTTTTTGGGTACTCAAGCAAGAGAAAGGAATATAAATGTTTCAATCCGAGACTCAAAATAATAGTGGAAAGAATCAATGTACATATTGACGAGGCAAGTGTATCAAAGGACAAAGAAGAAACAAAATACACAATAGATCAGGAAGGAGAAGAGGATTTGGAAGAAGAAGTAGAATAAATAGAAGTGGGATAAGAAGAGAATCCATAAGAAAATCAAGAGGAATATGACCAGCAAAATCTTCAGTTATCTCCCAAAACTCCTAGCCATCAAATGCAGAAAAATAATCCACCAAAACAGATCATTGGTAATAAATATGTAGGAGTTGAAACCCAAAGAAAATTATTCTCACCAGAGCAAAGGCATCTAGCATTGTTGTCCATAGTCAAACATATCATTTTTGAAGAAGACAACAATGATGAACATTGGATCAAGTTTATGGAAGAAGAAATGGACTAAATAGAGAAGAATGAAACATGGGAACTTGTTCCAAGGACTAATAATAAGAACGTAATTGGAACAAAATGGGTATTCAGAAACAAGTTGAATGAGGATGGACTTGTAATCAGGAACAAATCAAGGTTAGTATGCAAGGGATATGCTCAGGTTGAAGGAATAGATGTTAGAGAAAAAAATTTCCTAGTTGCCAGAATGAAAGAAATAAGACTGATATTGGCTTATGCATGTTCAAAGAAAATCAAAGTATATAAGATGGATGTAAAATAAACCTTCCTAAGTGGATAACTAGAAGAATAATTCTACATCAAACAGCCAGAAGGATTTCTACTGTGAGAAAAGGATTTCTATGTTTTCATATTGAAGAAGGCATTGTATGGACTTAAACAAACCCCCAAAGCATGGTATTCAAAATTATATAGGTATATACAACAAAAAGGGTTCGGGAAAGACAATGCAAACAAAAATCTCTACATAAAGGTAAATCAAGATAGTATATTGATAATTGAATTTTATGTTGATGACATTATTTTTGGAAGTGATGATGACAAGATGAGTTAGAAATTTGCTAAAGACATGAAAAATGAATTCAAAATGTCATTACTTGATGAGTAGTATTTCTTTTTGGGACTTTGTGTATGTTAGCAAGATAAAATTACTTTCATCTCCCAGACCAAGTATATCAAAGAAATACTAAAGAAGTTTGGAATGGTAGATTGCAAGCCCGTAAGTACTCCCATGCAGACTAGTTGCAAATTGAGAAATGATGATAAATCCAAGGATGTAGATCAGAGAACCTATAGATCAATGATTGTAAGTTTAATCTATGTGACAACATCGAGCCCATATGTGATGCAATCAATTGGACATGTTTCAATATTTCAAGCAGCACCAAAGGAAACACATGTTATGGAAGTAAAGAGAATATTCAGATATATCAAAGCAACATAATACTATGGATTACGGTATCCAAAAGGGAATGGACTATCTCTAGTTTCATACACAGATGTGGATTGGGAAGGAAGTGTTGAAGATAGAATAAGTACGAGTCGAGCATCCTTCTACTTGGGTGATTGTCTGATATCCTGGTTGAGCAAGAAACATTGTTCAATATCGTTTTCCATAGTAGAAGTAGAGTATATTGTAGCATAAACATTTTGTACACAACTTCTTTGGATGAATCAAAATTTTTAGGACATACAGGTGGAATATGACGAGACTATTCTAATATTCTATGATAACACCAATGCTATAAGTATCTCTAACAATTTAGTGATGCATTCCAATACAAAACACATTTTGATCAAGTTTCACTTTCTGCGGGAACATGTTACAGAGAACAAAATGAAGGTAGAGTACATTGGGATAAAAGAAAAAATTGCAGATATCTTCACCAAACCTCTTTCAAGGGATACTTTTGAGTATCTTCGATGGAAACTTCGAGTAGTTGCATACCCACAATGATCTACATGACATTTGGCATAGTAAGACAAGGGGAGAGAAATAGTAATCATGACATACTTGAATGATTTTTGAATGCTTTTTATATCATATATTTACATAAGGAAGCACCATGAAGAGAAACATTAGTAGAGATTAGAATCTTACAAAAAGGGGGAACAACCCCAAGGAGAAGTCACCCTTTCCCATTTATGTCAAAGGGGGAGAGAAAAATAGAGCCATGGAAATGAAGAGAAGATGCATGAAGACAAGGGGAGCCATCATGAGCATGAGTATTTTTCATTTATAAGTGTTGTGTCTAGGTGTTTCCATCAATGCCAAAGGGGGAGACTGTTGAAAGGTTAGTTGTTGAAAGATTGGTTGTCATTGAATTGTTGAAAGATTGGTTGTCATTGATGTCAAACCTTGAATAGGAAGTTAACAAGTTGCATGTAAAGTTAATAAGTTTCATGTTAGTTGCATGTCATTAACAAGGCATTATGAGTTGTCCCTAAATTAGGAAAAAGGAAAATTCTCATAAAAAAATAGCTAATTTTAGAAAACATTTGGATGAATCTAGAAATGACCTATAACTAAAAGCTAACTAGAGTGACATAATTTGTCAAGTCACTTTTCTGATTACATGAATAAATGAAGAGATAGATGTTAATTAAAAATTAAAGGGGGCTAGCTTAGGATGCTCATTAATTCCTATATTGACTTCCCGGAACTGCAAGGGTTTGGTATAGGAACTACTGAAATCATCTCAGATAATATATTTAACCTCTCTAGTCCCTTTGGATTCGTGAAACATCATATGCCTAAGTTCCTCAATATCAACGAGATCTTATGGGTTTCTATCAACAGTAAGGGAGACCAAAGGTAATAGAGTAGGGGATGGGTAAATATTATAATGAAGAAGGTGCTCATGTTCAATAAAGACAGTAGAAGAATGTATAGGATTAAATTCATCAGAAAAAAGTATTTTCTTAATCTGCTACAAAGCTAAATTGACTTCAGGAGATTAACTAGAGAATAAGAAGTATTGAAAGAACTTTTGTTGAAGGGTTTCCTAGCAAGTCGTTTGGCATTGAGCTTCCTCATGTATATACCAAGAAGCTAGAATATGTCCCAAGGAATAAATAAATTGATGCACCCATAATTGACAAGGTAGTTGTGCAACTTCCCATACCTGAATACATTGCACTACATGTTCCCTTGGTTTCGAAAGCCCATCATATAATTTCAAAGTTTACTGGTCCATATTCGATGAAGTAGGTTGTGAAGGGGGAATAAGGTGATGTTATATGACTTGATTTGCTTCATCCTAGGAAGATAAAGTACCCTTAGGAGTGACCCACCATCCATATCAAGAGGATCATAACACAACATCTAATACAAGACGACTTTGTTCTGGCACAACTTTATCCTCTAAATTAACCAGAAAACTGGCCAAATCTGAAGTTCCATCATACACAGGGTGTTCTATAACCTAATATATAATCCATCTATACACTCTAATAGACGCGCAGCGTCGTGATAAGTTCTCATATATTCCATGTTGCAAGTTGTCAAATGCTACCTATGAATCTTCCCCTATAGACTGAATATTATGCCAACTTACTAAGCCGTTTGCAGTTGGGTCAATAAAATTCACCCTCTTTCTTATAGTCATAGTGTAGATATAATCTAGGGTATCATATTCCATAGTACCCTATACCGGATCCATATAGCAGGGACCCTAGTACAAGTATAATGGTTGGGTTATCTTCATACCATTCACTTCAAAAGACATGGTTTCTTTCTTAAGGTCGATAAGAAATAAATTCTCATAATCCCAATCAATACCCAGTAAGTTTGGGTATGGGTCATTCTCCCCCATGATTTATATAATCTTCAATTCAACCATTGTCTTGACTCCATGTGTCCACTTCAATATTTTGCATCCTCCCAACAGGGTAGATACAAAACTGATTGGACATCTACAACTGAATGGGATAATAGAACAACTTGGGCTTACCCATGGCTTCCCAAGTTTTCTTTGGTAGGATGTTGACATCAGACCCCAAATATAACATAAAATCATTAATTGTGTAACCTTCGATGTGAGTATTTAGTCTAAATTCCCATAAAGATATCTTATTCCTTCTCTGTATTCTTCCTGTATGTCTTTCAGGAACTAATCAACAATCAACTCTTCTTATTTTGTTTCAATATCTAAAATCACCTTGAACTTATTCCACAACTACCTGGTGATTTGTTCGTCATCCAAAATATCAAAAATTAAGCGGAACCACAATTCAATAGTCTATTGGGGTCTCACTGGAAGATGTTTTTGTTCCACACAATTCTCTTCAAGTTTAGGTTGAGGCTCATGGATTGATTCTGTAGGTATTGTTATTGTAGGATTAGAAACCCATCAAAATATCTCAACAACATCCTTAAAGAATTTTTTTTATGCAAGGGGATCATATATCACATCTTCTGGTACTGCCTTGCAAATCTTACTATGAGTCGAGTTGTCAACATCAACACTATTCCATGTTCCTCTTTTAGTAATAATATTAATATTGGCTGACTTTTATTCAATGACGGGTCGCGGCTCTGAATTTATCAAATTGGCACCTCATTGTCTTGCGCAATCCTCCCATTTTTCAATCAATTCAAGACAATCCTTGGTGGCATGGGTGTTATTTCTATAGTGGGAAAAACAAGGATGTCTCAGAAGAGGATAATCTTGAGCGATATGTCCCTGGACATCACAATAATAACACTGAGTTGGCCCTCTCCCACTAATTCATCCACATTTGAAACCTCCACCACCTTGATTTCCTCCTCCAAAGCCTTCATGAAATTTGTCAACCATGAATGTAGATCGATCTAGTCTAGCTGCAAAACCATCCAGAGTGCAACATTGTTTGGGGGTGTGAGTAGGGGACACAAAACATTCACAGTACACTATGTTTGGAATGGGGATGTATTTTTATAGGATTGGGAAATGCCGAGGTGGGTTCCCATGACTTTGGAATATTTCACAATATTCATTATTATGATCACCTTGATGGTTTGGGAAGGAATGGTACTACACAGGGCCATGGAATGGTGATGTGGTTGCGACTTGCGCAACTCCTCCAGACGGTCCTATTGGTGGAGGTACCATGGGTTGTGGGGGGGAGCGAGGGTCTTTTACCCCTCATTCTGGGACATTCCTTCATTGTATTCCCCTTAGTATAACAACCAATACACCATACTTGAGGGTGGTTTCTCTAGGAATGGTCATTTATTGAATCTTAGCAGTCAAGGTAGAAATCAGGCCTTGTAGTTTTGTAATATTATAGTCATCAAGTGGTCTTGTTACATGCAAGTTTCCAGGATATCCCACCATCGCCTCAATTTTCATGGCCTATTATACGACTTCCCCTAATGTAGTTATCCATATCTAGGTCAAGAGAATTCAATTTAATGGTAAAATTCTCTAAATGAACCATTCCTGTTGATGGTATTCATGAATGGGGTTGGCTAATTTTCTTATCACGGCTTTGAATATTTGGTTATACTCCCAGGAAGATTCCCCATATTTCTATTTTATTTCTCACAATTCAAAAAGATCATGTTGCTCCTATTGGGGTAGTTTAAATTCAACGATAATTTTTTATTTGACTTGTGGTAAAGGAAATGGTTTCCCTTGGGGGTTCCCTGATTCAATGGATTTCATATACCATTTTAATTCCAAACCCCTTAATTTTTTCTATAACTCAACTAGTTTATTAGCATCTGAAGTTCCATGAGACCACCAGATACCCTCACAAAGGAACCAATGTTGTTCCACATCCTCATCCCCTTTACCCCAAAATTCTAGGCATCGGGTGAGGGATACAACCTGTTGATGCACCATGGGAGGATTTGGGGACCCTATCAAGATAAATCCTAGAGTTCCTAGTTTCGATAACACTAAATAACTTGTCAAACTACTTCTACCGATAACACTTTAACTAGTTGGACTAAAATGATGAGAAACGACAAGAATTATGGGAGATTTAATTGTATAATTTATCATATTGGAAGATTGCACTAAGGGACTGGGTGATCCAAGGATGGTTCTTGTTTCTTCAAGACAATGTTTTTTCACCCGGGGGGTCACATTAGGTGTCCATATCATATCATATCATGTAGTATACTTCACAACATCGGGTGCTACAGGGATTGATTCTCCCACAACTTCTTCAAAGGTTACAACTAAGTCTTGATCCTTGGTGGTGAATCCAATCATGATTCTTTCTTATGAATTTTGTTTGTCTCATCTTCTCTCTCAATAACTCTCATCTTTGTCTCCAAAATTATCCTTCAACCATTGGTTTGCTAGCCTTCCACGTAACTAAAACTCTTTCAATATCTCTATCTCTCTTGTATGAATCTTCTTGAGGATGATTTCCTTACGTGATCGATCAGGCCTCTTCATTAACTTTTACATATTCTCTCTTCACCACTTTTCAAGCCTCGCCGCCGATTTTAAATCACCATAGCGATTTTTTGAGCTCACTTTTATCTAGAAATATTCTCACAACGACCCCCCATACCTTAATAAATTTTGTATCCTAACTCATGGATCCTCACCTAAATCACCTTCCCCTCATGCATAAATGGTTTTACTTGACCATTTCAACCAAATAAATTGGTAGCATTTTCTCTTCCAGCAGCAAGATCTTCATCCACAATGGAATTTATCTTAGTAATGTCCCTCGAGCTCCCTTGTAAAATACTTTTTTTGCCTTTGAGAATGACTAGTGATTTTCCATGGAAATTCAATGATGTATCCTTCCAGGGTAGTTTGGACCCCAGAAGTCGAAAACTCAACAAATCTGGTGATCCAAATTATGAAGAGAAACAAGCCACTCAATCATCCAATTAAATATTTTATTGACATGATCTTTAAATTATGTCGCTTCTTGTAACCATTCAAGCCACTAGTATACCTCTTATGGGAATCAGATCTAGAATATCTTGTATTGATCAGTGGATGGCTCAGAATACAAGACTGCATCTTTCACATCCCTCAACCTTTTTTTTCGTAACTCGGTTTCTTGAAATATAGACTCATCACACCTGCTTTCCCACCATATTTCAGTGTCAGACTTAAATATCTGATGTTGCATCCTCTGAAAACTCACTCAGAAGTAAATTCCTAGTAACGAAACCATTTTTTGGTGTGGAATTAGATATTTGGGTTCTCGGAGGTTACCAACATAGGTATCATTGTATTCTAGTTGCATTAGCATATTCAAGTTTCTGTAAGGGAAGGAGGTCTCACCTAACACGCATCTGAGACGTCGTGTGATAAAGTGAATTATAGAGGACACATCATTAGATCTAGCATATCATAGCACCATTCCATACTTATGTGTAAATAAATCATAACATTCGAAGCCTTAGGTTGATAAAGACAGTGAATAGTCTGTGTTGTGCTATGTTAAAGTAAACACATACATTACAAGAATTTCTAAAACAATAATACAATTAGTAAATATCCAACACAGGACAAATTACACAAAAGGAGACCAAGCATTCATACATAACACAACAAAATTTGTATGCATGAATACTCCTTTCTATATTATTATTATATCTTAGACTAGTGATCACATGGTAGGTCTTTCATATCTCAGCATACACAATAGAACCAAAATTAGTTGTTCGCTTGGAATATATATCCTAGCAAAGTAATCTTATACAACAATGGAATATCAGAAAAAACAATAAAGAAAAACACATGTCCATTCTAAAATCCTAACCCTTTCATGTTACATTTTCCCCAATTTATATCATTTTCTTGGTTGTTTCTTGATTCCTCTTTGTCTTTTCTTGCACTCTAAGATTCTAGTAGTTTTCCCTTCTTCCTCTAGCTAACACATCACTCTTTTTACTTTTTGGTGCACTAGCAGTTATCTTTATTCCCCTTTTATCTATGCTGATGTGATCTGGGGTTTCGCAAAAAGCTTATGTGTCCACAAAACGGGTTCTTCAAAATGGAGGGCCCTACATGCACCCTTCTTTGAATCGTATGATTTCTTTATATTCTTCATTTGATTGAGGTAGGATGTGTGGTGTGTCCTCAATACACTATCATATTGTCTCCTTATAAATATAGAAAATGACATTGTTTTCCATTTTCCTATTCTTCTGTATGGTATTCCATAAAGAAACATACCTCATTGCCAGACACAGTTTCTACATACCTTCCAGGAGTTGAGTTTCTTTCATCTCCCTCCAATAAACCAATGCAATAAAAATGAGTAACCATGCATAGTGGAACTCCATACCTTTATCTTGCGCTTCCCTGCAGTCAATTAAAAACTCGTTCACCAAAAATGTCATCCAGTTCATCTGCAGTCTTGTTGTGCACTTTTATGTTGTTGTTATTACTATTGTTGGCACCTAGTCTCTGTGGAATTTCCCAAGTAACTTGAAATCCATAAACTACATCGTAAATATGATGATATCATCATTAATGATCGTGACATCCAATCTATGTGCTCCTCTGTGTATGTCGTATTTTTTTTTCATCCTTTCTACCAATGCTTTCTCTTTACTCTTATCTGTGAATAAAGGTAGTGGGTATTCCCCTACTAATGACAATCATGTAATCTACGCGATAAGCTAGGTTTCGATCGACACTATCCTGTCCAACCAGAGGAAACCTCTATGGATGAAACTCAATAGTAACTTGATGTTAGAAAAACAGGACCGCGGAGCAATAAAGTAAAAACAAATGCAGAAACAAAACATAGAAGACACACAATAAAAGAGAGACACAGATTTATGTGGTTCACCCAGTGTGGGATACGTCCACCAGAGAAATTGCCAGGTCCTTCCTTTATTATTATCCAACAAATGAAGGGATACAACCTATAGCAAAACCCGTTGTAACTTCCTCTTCTTTCTCTCACAGTCTCCTCTCTCAGAATACAATATTCACTATCCACTATAGCCGCAATACATTTCCCTCATAAAAGAGGGTTGCCTTCTAGGGAAAAAAACCCTAACATAATCTCTACCATTAGATCTGCGACCTTATAATGAACGGTCCAGATTTACAATGAAATTACAATATACTTTTACAAGGCAATTTTTATTTCAAGGGCTTCGCCCCCGAACCCCTTCTGGGGGCCCGCTTGCCCCCAGACCCCCTAGTCGGGGGTATAGCCCCCTCGGACCCCACAGAAGGGGTACCCCCCCTCTACACTCCCCCATGTGGAAGAGTGTACATACTTATGGGGTGTAAGTACTTCATGAGGTATAAACACGGCTGAAAGCAAAGACCTCTGAATCAGGAAGATAATCAGGCTCCACAACCAACAATCTCCCACTTGGAGACTGATCTCAACAACTACACTGCTGTTGTATATGCTAGACTCTGAACCTTCTTGGACCTGGCAAATTTCTCATTTTCATCTTCATTCTTGAAGACCAACTGAAACTGA
>JASDQU010204973.1:0-13939 GCA_032191745.1 Picea mariana
TTTTAAAGTATTTGAACCAGATACAGAGTTACTTATAGCCATGACCAAGCCATTCCATCTTTTTGGCAATGAGCACAAGATTAGAAGAGCCCTAACCTCATCATCAAAGTCCACTTTTACAAAACTTAGTTGATTAGTAACCGTATTAAATTCATTTAAATGATCTACAACAGACCCACCTTCTAACATCTTCATATTAAATAATCTCTTCATTAGAAATACCTTATTCGACGTCGAGGGTTTTTCATACAATTTGGCCAACGCATCCATCAAACCCTTATTTGTCTTTTCTTTCGAAATATTGAAAGCCACCGACACTGCCAAGCTCAGCTGTATCGTTCCTAGAGCCTTTCTGTCAAGAATCTCCCATTCTTCATCCTTCATGGCCACCGACTTCTTTGCTACTCTGCTCAATGGTAGGAATAGATCCTTCTGATATAAATAGTCTTCCATCTTCATCTTCCATAACTGGTAGTTTTGGCCGTTAAATTTCTCAACCCTAAACTTTCCATCTTCCAACATTGCTCCCACTCGAACCAGGAACCCTCTTTTCCTGCGAGTTACCTTATGCTCTGATATCAGTTGTTAGAAAAATAGGAACGCGGAGAAATAAAATAAAACAAATGCAGAAATAAAACATAGAAGACACAGAATACAAGAGAGACACAGATTTACGTGGTTCACCTAGTGTGGGCTACGTCCACTAGATAAATTACCAGGTCCTTCCTTTATTATTATCCAGCAAACGAAGGGATACAACCTACAGCAAAAGCCGCTGTAACTTCCTCTTCTTCCTCTCACAATCTCCTCTCTTAGAATACAATATTCACCATCATCCATAGCTACAATACATTTCCCTCATAAAAGAGGGTTTCCTTCTAAGGCAAAAAACTCTAACATAATCTCTACCGTTAGATCTACGACCTTATAATGAATGGTCCAGATTTACAATGAAATTACAATATACTTTTACAAGGCAATTTTTTCTTCGGGGGCTTCGCTCCCGAACCCCCTCTTGCCCCCAGACCCCCCAACCGGAGGGATAGGCCCCCCAGACCCCGCAGAGGGGGTACCCCCCCTCTGCACTCCCCCACGTGGAAGAGTGTACATACTTCTGGGGTGTAAATACTTCATGGGGTATAAACACAGCTGAAAGTAAAAGACCTATAAATCAGGAAGATAATCAGGCTCCACAACCAACAAGAAGATTATAGAAGTTCCAAACCTGATCACTAATTGAGGGTTGAGAAAATCAAAACCCTACCCTTAGACAACTATCTTTCTATGTTAAATATTGGGCCGCTAAGAGGAGAAGGGGTTCCATTATTTAGCATTGTATTTGTTCCATAGTTGAGAAGATCACCTAGGAGTGATATTTTGAGAGAAAACTAGAGGAGGGGAGATTGTGTAGCATCCATACATTCCATAGTGTCGAAGGAAACTCTACTAATAGTGCCTCTTTCTTTATAATTTCATTTGAATAAAAGAGAGTAGAGTGGCCTCACCTTCTAGATGGATTTTCTCTTGTATTGGGTTTTCCATGTCATATATTGTGTTTATTTATGGATAATGTGTAAGTATTTATTTATGTTATTTATTTTTGCATTTCAATTATTTCATACACTTTAGGCATAAAACCAGTAATTAAAGAATCTAAGATGTAAAGGAAATTAACCTTCACAGTAAAGACTTCAGTATTTTGTTAGATATTTTGTGACAAAGTATCTAGTGGAACATACATGGAATTTTACATATCATATGGGTATCAAAGAATTTTTTCTTGGGGTATTTGTGGAGGTGTCAAGGATCCAAGAATTGATTTAAGAATAAATTCACAAAACCCTAGCCATGGTCAACAAGTATGTTCATAACAACCCTTGAGATCTAGGAGGGGAGAGATTTGCAAGGCCAGAAGAGCAAGTCACTAAAATATATTTCAATATATCCCTCCTCATGGAAGCTCTATCAATCAATCTTATAAAATTCAAATAAGTTGGAGGCTGAAACTCAAAGATCGGATCATATGGGAAACTGGGGCATAAAGAAGACCTAGAAAAGGATTTGTAAAAAGAACTCGACAAGGAGAAATCGATTTCCAGTACCATAAACCCTTCACAATATTTATTCAATATGGAAGAAAAATTGGACATATAGCCATACCAAGGTGATATCGATGCATTAAAAATGAGTCATTGGTTGCACCAACTAGAAGTTTATTTCAATGTTTACCATATAGATGACGAATAAAAGATATTGTTTTCCATACTGAAGTTAGAGATTCGTGCTTTAACCTAGTGGTAAATCCATATGGAAACACTTAGGTTGGAGGTTGATTCATCAGTAAATATGTGGGAGGAATTCAAAACCCTCACCAGGTCCCAATTCTACCTTATCAAGTATGTAGAGGACCAATGGATCTAGTGGCACTACGTCAAGCAGAAGCAAGGGAAGAGTGTACAAGAATACACCACTGAGTTTAGGAAGATGGCCATCATGTTGGGTATCTCTCCCAAGAGCCCAGATGTAGTCCTAAAATATATGGGGGTCTACATAGCCATCTACAAAAGAAAGTGATGACTTTTAAGCCAAGGTGATCTAGATTTTATGAGCAGAACGAAATGACTATAGATTATTACCAGATGATTAACACAGAATAACAAAGATACAGTAAAACTGGTTTTCTATTCAATAAGGAAATAAGATGAAACTGTAAAATGCAGCGGAAAACAAACTTGTTGGAATGGTGGTGGCTTATCTTTGAGAAGAGATGTGATGGCTACGCTCATTCGCAAGAACATGATTACAATGAGGCTCTCAAGGCCTTTAATAAACAGGAGTTTCAAAAACCCTAAACATCCAAAAACCTAACCCTAGGAGATGAAGCGCCAAAAGTCATGTGGGCCCCGTTTGGGTAAGTCAGTACATCAACTTCTCGCAGTTGTAACTTTTGCATACGATCTTCGTTTTAGGCGTATGATAGCCCATTGGAAAGATCTATCCGAGGACTACAACATTTGCACAAATTTTTTGATTGCAACATACCCCAAAAAACGTCGTTTAGGGCCTCAAAACAACTCCAGAAGTTCAGGACCCGAAAAAATGCTAAAAATAGTAAATTATCAAAATTGCTAGCAAGTTGTTTTGAGCCAGCTGGAAAAGATGGGTGGCGACCGATATCCACCTAGATCACAAGGACAATGGATGAGGCATGTGTACATGCACAACATCTAGAAAGCATAAGCCACAAGAAAGGGTAGCAAAGTGGTTCCAAATAGAAAGAGAACCAGGAAGATTCCAAGGAGAGGAAGAAGAAGTGGAAAGGGGGAAAGGATAATAATATGGTATCCATTACAAATTAGTGCAAGGATCCTATCAACCATTAATGTAACCATTGAAATATTGATGGTGTAACACCTTATTTTCCCCCATGATTGTAATTATGCTAAGACTTCATTTAATGTGATTAATAAAGCATGTAATTATGTTTATAATTAATGAAAACACACACCAAAAATATGAATGGGAAGGAATCCTTGAGTACTATCCATGATACCATGAGTGGGATAGGTGAGGTGGAACTAAGAAGTTTCAATGAGGAAAATAGGAATCTTGCTTGGCAAACCCAATCTACACCTACAAGAACTGAATACACAATATTCCCAACATACCTGGATTGCATAGAACCACGAAACATTTTTATGGTGATCAGGATTGGGTGGTTGAGCAGTTATAACTATTGATCGATTTGGAACTTAGAGGAGTGAAGGGTCAATTGGGACCATAGTCATAAGGACGCACTATATTTTCCCCTTCAAATTCAAGATCCTGGCACATAAGGGCTTGCATCTAACAACAGACATCAAGGAACCCAAGGATAGGGAGGAAGAAGAGGGGAAATGGGAGGAAATAAAACAGTGTTAATAGATGAATAGACAAAGGGAAGAATAGTAGGACATGGGAGAAATAGAAAACCATAAATTTGTGAATGAGAATTAATCCAGAATGTAGATGTGTGAATATTGGACTCACATAGGGGATTATTGTGAAGAGAGTGAGTTGCATGCTCATGAATATATGGTGTAGTGAGTAGATTAATTCACACACACAAATCTAAGAATTAGAGAATATTGGGAATGTTTTGTGAAGAAAATATAAATATTTCCCAAGAAATTAATGGTCACCCTGGAGCAGAGAAGACCCATATCTAGACTAGATAAAAAAAAAGTACCATGACTTGGTGCTTACTAGAAATAAGTTGGTACTGGTAAGGGGAGGTCACCAAGGGACTGTGTAGCAAAGAAGAGGCTCCCTTGTGCAGAGGAAATCTAGTTGTGAAAGTGCCTAATAAACTTGTGGATGTATTAATCTCAATGGGAAGAGGGAAATGTAAGTTGTTGCTAGTAGAGTGAAGGAGAGTAACCTTCTTCAACCATTTCCTAATTTGGAATTCAGTTGAGTTAGTCCCTTGGTGGTATCATGGCCTAGCATTGGGGTTGCATGTTGTAGAAAGACAATGTGCAACATAGCCTTTGGTTGGGTGGAAAGGAATTTCCCCTCAGTCAGTTGGTTGGTTAGAATCATTACTGAATAGATAAGTGTTTTTGTTTCCCATGTATATTTCATTTTTAATGATGATGATAAACTATTTTCTATTTATGTTGGAAATTTTGTTAATTGAAATAATGTTGAATTCCTGAGTGAAATGGGGTAAATAGAACCTTCTTTCATTATCAATTTTGTTAATTCTGAATGAATAAATGAGGAATTCCTATATAGATCAGTGTTCCTATACCTAGCCCTTGAATGGAAATCTTGCAAAATACAAATTATTCATTTAGGTGAATGGGAAGAGTTTTCTTGGTTGTTGGGGAATCTCCTATGTGGTCCTAGAACATCCAATACCTCAGTGATTTCCCCTACCTTTGAATGGAAAGTTTACAAGATGCAAGATCTTCATTTGAGACTTTTGGAGTAGAGGAATCCTAGTTGGTTGAAGAGGAGTTGAGAATCCAAGGGAGTTAGGCAGAACACTGGTAAACCAAGACTGAAAAGACCCCAGAACTGTTAAGTATTGGAATGAGCATTTAACTCTAATGAAAACCCATACTTGAACCCAGAAGTATGACAGTCATTGATTTGGCATAAGGACTATATCTTGACCATTGGTCAAAGATATGGGTCTTGGAGGAATCCTATCAGAAGGAGAGGCCATCAGATAGCCCAATTGGAAAAGTCACAATGGAATATTGATGAGAAAATCATGAGAAGTTGTGGGTCGTTGATATATCAAAGGGTAATTTGATGAGATTTAGGTCATAGATTCCCATATAATCCACCTTAATTCATTCAGAAGATGGATGTTTGTAAGTCCTGGAAGAGATTATGGGAGATATTTTTGATGGGAGAACCCAATGTCGAGAGTCCGAGGACTAGAGAATTATAGATCTAGCAAAGAGGGGGCCTATTGGTTTGCAATTGTTGGATCTAGAATGAACCATTCTGAGGGGGAAGACCTAAACACCAGTTAAATATCGTACAATTATATAATCCCAGGTGAATCTCGATCGTTAAAGGTGATGATCTGAGGATCATCGAATATGTTGAAGTAGCCTCATTGGAGAGGTGTTGATCAGGAAGACTTTTGATCACTCATAGTAGGTTTATTCTAATGATGGAGGACCCTGAGTTCATAGGAACCATCGACCTATGGAATAGGTTTTTTGATATAACCCTGGCCATGGATTTTATGAGGACCCCACCTACTATCATGCCTTGTGACTAATGGGAAAGGTGTTAGTCATCGTGCAGTTCAAAGTATTGATTTGATTAGGACCATCGATTTCAAAACCTGAATACTATTGGATCTATTGGAAACAAGTCTATCATAGAGATCCTATTGGGATGTAATTTTAGGTAAGTTTAATTACTTCCCATATGGGTATAAAACCCGACTCATTTTCGACCGTTGATTTGGCTGCATTGAAAGAATCCTAGTCGTCTAATTGAGAAGGGTTGGTCCATGTCTTGTGTAGAGAACTTCTAATTCAAACTTATCGTAAGTTGGGTGATGAATGAATAGATTCAACGTGGTTGAATGTTGTGATAAGATATGTTATCACATATGTCATGATGAACTAAGGTGTTGAAGGTTAAAACCCGAGTTATGAGAGTAAGGGGAAGATGGAATCAAACATCACACTATCCTAAGAATATTTAGGGGATCTGGTGTGTGATAGATGGGAACATTGAGGAAAAGTGTTGGAAGATACATCCAGAGGTGAACTTGAATAACCGCAAGAAGGATGCAAAGAAAAATAATCTTCTAGCCATGGATTCAATCATTCAGGTTTAAAGCAACTTCGATGTGGATGACAATATTTTCTACACATAGATGCAGAAGGAGTTGAATCCCAATATCCTTCATCACCAAGAAGAGAAGGAGATGACCAAAATCTTACACCTCGATATCTAGATCAAGAAAATAAATATAGACACTCTATTTGACTCTGGCTCATAGGCTAATCCCAAGAAGAGAAGGAGATGACCAAACTCTTCCACGTCAATATCTAGATCAAGAAAACCAAGATAGACACTCTTTTCAACTATGGTCCATACGATAATATCATAGTAGTGGATATTTTCAGCAAGCTTGGATTGGAGTTTCATGATCATCCTATCCCATATCCATTGAGATGGGTAAACAAGGATGAAGATATCAAGGTAACAAAACAATGTAAGATTAAATTTATTGTAAGTGTTGATTTTATTGATGAAGTAGAATTGGACGTAGTACCCCTTGACATATGTGGAGTAGTGTTTGGAATCCCCTACATGAAATGAGGGATGAAATATTCATGTAGAGAGCCAACCCATACCGAATAATCAAGTATGGAAAGCCCTACATAATTAACACACATAAATGAAAGTCAAATATATCACTGGTAAGTGCCAACCAAGCCAAGAAGTTGATTAGTTCCAGTAAGAAATATGTTTGCCTTTTCTTAAGGGAAAATCAGTCTAATGATGAGTCGATAAGAGTAATGGAATCCCTTGAGGGGTGCACTAAAGTGAATAAACATCAGTTGGAGGAGTTTCTACAGGCATACAAATGAGTGTTATAGGATCCTAAAGGGGTACCACCCAAGAGGGAAGTGGAGCCCGAAATACAATTATTACTAGAATCCCCATTCCTGAATATTGGGCTATATAAAAAATCCATTCTGGAAGAAAATGAAGTGAATAAGTAGTCGCAACAATTGTTGGAACATAGTTTGATCCAACCAATCACCTCACATTGTGGATCGCCTATCATATTTATACCAAAGAAGGATGGGACTTGATGAATGTCTATTGACTACAGAGGATTGAACACCATTACACTAAAAATAGATACCCTTTTCCCAAGACTGATGATGTGTTATATCAGTTGCAGTATGAAAAATATTTCACCAAGTTGGATCTCAAATTAGGATACCACCAGGTATGCGTCAAGTAAGAATACACCTAGAAGACTACCTTCTAGACAAGGAAAGTTTTTAATGAATGGTTGGTCATGCCATTTGGTTATGTAATGAATCAACTACATTTATGAGACTGGTGAATGATGTATTACACCCATATCTAGATTTTTCATAGTCTATTTGGATGATATGCCAATTTATAGTGCTACTTAGAAAAGCAAATATCACATCTCATGCAAGTGTTAGAGACCTTGAAGAAGCACCAGCTACTCGCTAACCTCAAGAAATGTGATTTTTCTCAACATTCTTTGGTGTATTTGGGGTATGTTATCAGTGGAGGGGAGCTCAATATATATCCTGCAAATATGGAGGCCATCATGAAATGGCCAGTTCCCACAAATGTCACTAAAGTTAGGATTTTTGTTGGGGAAACACAGTACTTGCAGAAGTTCATAGTTTCATTTTCAGTGGTAGATACACCACTCCACACTATATCAATTAGTGGTAATAGTTTTCAGTGAGGGGAGAATCAGCAGAAGGCTTTCAATGAGATGAAAAGAAAGATCATTCAAGTAGTATTTCTATCATTAAAAAACTTGCAAAATTCTTTTGAAGTGGAGAAAAATGCAAGTGGATATGCCATGGGAGCATTTTTGATGCAAGGAGAAAGGCTTGTATGCTATCATTCTGAAATATTTCATGTGGTATTTCTTAACTACCCTACCTATGAAAAGGAACTCTATGCCCTAATTCAATTTGTCAAGAATTGGAAGTAGTATCTGATGGGAAAGGATTCCGTCATCCACACAGATAACCAGTCATTGTAGTATTTGCGGGCCTAGAGTAAGATACAACAAACCATACATTACAAGTGGATGGTATTTTTACAGTGGTTTCATCTATTCTTCAAGTATAAGAATGGTATCACATAAAAGTAGGTAGACATTCTTTCAAGGCCACCCACGTCGAAGATTACAAATTTGGGAACTCTAATGAAGATGGATTCTTTTACCCATGATTCATACAGAGAGGCATACACAAAATATGAGGACTTCAAGGAGGTGTTTTAGYAGCTACAAGGACAAATTCATATATAAGAATGTGATGGAAAGGATGAYTRYCATTTCCATAATGAGTTRCTCTACAAGCTYGAGAATCTCTATGTCCCTAAAGGTGAATGAATGCATATTATCATAGAGGCTCACACCTCCAAGGTTACATGACATTTTGGTTTTGGGAAGGCAACTTAAAAAGGTATGTGTACTATCCCAGAATAAAATAATATGTAGCATGGTATATTATAGGATGTATATTTGGTGTACTATCAATCATCCCAGTAACATGAAGCAAGGTTTATACCATCCCTTGCATGTACCCACTCAACCTTGGGAAAGCATTTCCATGGATTTTGTGGGAGTTTTACCAACAACCAGGAATGGACATGACTATATATTTGTGGTAGTTGACAAGTTCAACAAGATGTGCATTCTCATGCCTTGTAAAAATACCATCAAAGGACAAGAAGTAGAAAACATGTTATTTGAATAGGTCTGGGTGCACTATGGCATAACAAGGAGAATCATCTCAGAAAGGGATACTAGATTTCTCAGTACATTTTGGAATACATTGTGGGAGAATATGGACAATAAGTTGAAGAGATATGCATCATTATGTTGGTCACTGTAATTTCTTATTAACTAAACAATCAAATGTTACATAAATTGTCAACCCAGGGAAGTTTGTTTATTTCAAAGGCAATCACACACTGTATATGCTCAATCTCAAAAGCAATCTAGAGTTGTAGTAAAAGTACATTAATCACACCTTGCCTTGAACAGACTGAAGTTCTACTTTGAATTACAAAAAAGCAATCTATCTATTGCAGAGTTCGAGGTTTAAGGAAATAATTATTAGAAGAATCATGGATTACATTAAGAAACAACAACCTAGGAAAAGAAATCTTTTAGCATACTGCAAGGAAGACTAACTATTCTGTAACAGAGAACAGGACCCTATTCCCCAAGAAGGAATCTTAGGCACCTGTTTCCAACTATCACACTTTCATGAACTCAATACTAATCAAAATGATGAACATGTACTGAAGGATAACTATCTTATAACAGAGAACAGGACCCTATTCTCCAAGCAGGAATCTTCAGCACCTATATCTAATTATCACACTTTCATAAATTCATCAAGAAAAATTACCAATCAGAAGGATTAACAGTTACCCAAGCATGAATTGTATGAAAACAATGTAACAATCAGTAAAGCAGAGTTTCAGCAAAACAGAGTTCAGTAAAGTAGATTTTCAGAAAAATAGAGTTTAATCAAGGTGTGAACAAAAGTAATACTAACACACTACAAAACTAATGGGTGAATCTTGTGAAGAAGGTGGGCCCTCCCTTCTCACAAGATTCCCAAGAAATGAAAGGAACTAAGAACAAATGCTAAGAATAATCTTTTATTCATCTGTCAATTGTATCATGTTACGATATCCAAAGTGAACACGTCCTTCTCTGTAATTCCTTTCTAGCCAAAAAGAATAATCTCCTTCTAATGATGATTTCCCCTTATTTAAAGAGGAGAATCCTCTCAATACAATTGATCATCAAATTACATGTGCACATACGAATCCTATTCTTAGTCAGATCTAATATTCTATGTTGGAATAAGATATTTTGATCTCCCATAGCAAAATGTTGTTACAATAGTTGGAATGGTGTTGGGTTGAGGTGTAGCTGTTGCGGCCGGTGTAACAGCTTCTTTATTTATCTTCTTGTTATTGTTGTTGTATATTGTTTCAGCATCGCAAATCACGGACTGTTTCAGCAACGGGATTTGCGTTCTGACTGTTTCAGCAACGTGGTCTCAAGTAGCAGTGATGGGGTTTTGGCTTAAGGTGTGGCTGTTGCGGCCAGTGTAATAGCTCCTTCTTGTTACTGTTGTGTCAATTGTTGTTCCAACATCGCAGATCACGGACTATTTCAGCAACAGGATTTGCGTGTTGTTGATTGTTTCATCAACGGGTCTTCAAGCAGTAACAATAATCTGTAGTTCAAACTATTTCAACAACTATATGTTTCTGATCGATGGATAAGTATGAGAGTAATGTAAAATTACATGTAAAAAAAATTAAACATATAGCAAAGAGAAGAAACGTTATATACCTTTGGAAAGATAGGTTAAGGTGATAATGTAATCTTAAATGTGAGTGGAAAAATGATGTAATGATAGCAAAAAGTATGAACAAAAAGGTACATTATAGGGTCCTAACATCCCCCCCAACTAAAAAGGTTGCATGTCCTCAGGCAACTTCAATTTGAATCAGAATCCGGATATCGACTCTAAGCATGCAAATTGCTTAAGCAGCAGCTGTGGAAAGTGTTGTCTGTTGGAGCTTTGAATCCTTGAATGCATTGTAGCCTTTGCCAATCTGTTGTTTCAACCTTCTTGGGCAACTTATGATGAACTTGATATTTCTCTGTTGGCATCCACAAAATAGGAAAATTGAACTGATAACCTATCCATCTTTCAACACATTGCTGAACACATTTGATGTAGCTAGGTACCCGGGAGATTGTTGTCTCAAGATTGGTAGGAATAAAGGGATTGTGCTCCTGCCTTTTCTCAGGAGATTGTTGCCAAAACATGTTATTTGCTTGTAGGGCAGCAATATCTGTGGATTTAATAAACTATTGACAACCCTAAAGTATTGCTGTCTGTAGTTGTCGAATATATTGAATCATCCCTGGTTTCTTCAAAAATTGATAATACTCTGCAACAAAGGTGGTAGCGTTATGTGGTTCTGGTCATATCCAAAGGAGGTGGTTATCCTCGTTATGCTTGGCAGCTAGGAAGTCATTCTTCCATGCAATCTGATTGTTAAGGAAGGAGGTGAGTTCCTGAATCTGGATATCACCGACAAAAGGGTTAAGGTTAAGTTGTCGGTTCTTAGGGATGGCCTCATTATGAAGATATACCTCACATAGGAGGTGTTGATCAATTGTAGAGGCTTCTGGAAAAGTTCTAAAAAAATCTATTGGATTTAACACTGCTTGGGGTCTGCCTTCTTTGATTGATTTAATCTGAAAAAATGCAAGTCGTTCTATGAGGAAAAGAGAGTAATTGGAGGATGGTTTCCCAGTAGCCAACAATTTTTGTGCCAAGTCAAACATCAAGAGAAATTTGCCTTTTAACTCTTCATTCTGCTTCTTATGGGCACGGGATTCTTGGCATGTTTGCTCCAAAGCTTCCCTATTTGAATAGATGTGGTTTAGCCAAAGTAGTTTGTGCTCCTGTAGGCTTTTGTCCTGTGTAATAGCAGACTCTTTTTTCCATTTGTCCATTATTGCCTGCTCATCCCATGGTTGATTTTGTGTTTCAGCATCGCAAGTGATAGGCTAAGGTAGGGTCTGAGTGGCTCGTTCCACAAGAGTATGGGTGTTGATCTTGCTAGGAGGGGAATATTCATCAATAGGCAGTGTTTGTATAGCTTTATTAATAAAAACAGGGGCTTCAGATGTAGCATTTGTTGTAGGCCAAGGCTCATTTTGAATTTTGGAAGGTCCTCCTAGTTCTTGTGTAACAGCAGGATTTTCTTCTTTGACTGCAAAAGTCGTAGGTGCTGGAGAAGCTCCAGGCATTGGAATTTGAGTTACTTTGTAGTCTGCTTGATAATAAATGTCCCCACATTGACTGCACATATACTCTCTACATTGATTCTCTTTTGTGTTTTCCTCTGTCATGGTCGCTATGCGAGCTAGGGTATACAATTTAAGTTCCTTGTCATAGGCTTACTTTACCATTACTAACTCTTTCTTGTAGCCTTCTAGTTCAGACCTTAGGAACTCATTTTCTTGTAAGACAGAGCCCATTGTTGGTTCTGGTTGTTGATATTTCATGGGTGTATTAAGAGAGTTGACTGGTTCTTGTGCAACGGTCACAGCCGCAATAGATGGTTCTTATGGAGCAGCTACAGGATCAGTAGTTGATTCTTGTGTTTCAACTTCTTGATGTAGAGAAAGTAGTGTTGCGGCACCCTGGGCATCTGATTACCTGTATTTCGGTAACAACATCAGTAGCTGGTTCTTGTGTTTCAGCTGTAGTTGGTTCTTGTGTAACAACTATAGCTAGTTCTTGTGTTTCAGCTACTGAATGAGTAGCTAGTTCTTGTGTTTCGGCTACTGGATGAGTAGCTGGGTCTTGTGTTTTAGCTACTGGATGAGTATCCGGTTCTTGTGTTTCATCTACTAGATGAGTAGCTAGTTCTCGTGTTTCAACTACTTGATTTAAAGAGAATGATGTCGCAGTACATTGGGCCTCTGGTTCTTGTGTTTCAGTGCCCATGGGTGGAATAGGTAAAAATTCCAAAATTTGGGAGGGTAGAGGTGTACGAGATTTTAGCAAGATGGGTTGGGGGTTTAGGGCAGTGGCAGTAGTGGCTGCTCTTGTTGAGGTCCTTGTTCGTTTTCTTTGTAAAAAGGAGGAAAAGGAGGAATTTTCTTCTTTCTTTTGTGTGTGGGTTTTTCCTCAGTGATGGGGTAGGGAGAGTTATCTGGTTCAGAATCATCGCTAAGGATATGAACAGTAGGAGTAGATGATTCTGGTAAGTTATGGGGCAGGCTTGGTATGGTAGGTAGGTTAATTGGATCAATTGGGTCTGTAGGCAAATTGTTAGGTATTTCCAGAGGGTCTGGAAGGTTTTGTGGTTGTTGTTCCTGAAGATTTTCAGGATGTTCAACAGCTTCTTGAGGGTCTATGGGTGGGTTGTTTAGGGGAGGGATTTGTTGGGAAAAACCCTTTTCGATGAGTAGTTGAGAAAGAGAGTGATGGGTGAGGGAAAGGGCGGGATTTTTAGCCTTTTTACAATAATGTGACATATTTCTAAGACATCTGAGCAGATAGTAGGGAATATTCACCAATCTAGCATGTCATAAATGAGACAACAAGACAAAATTGTACTGGTAGACTACCTAGTATCGGCCTTCACAGGTGAGGTAGTGCTTGACAAACTCTGTAACTTTTGACCAAGAAGGCGACAACGAGCTAAGTCGAACACCCCGGCCTTTAGGCTCAATTTGTTCTCCTGGCAAGAGAAAATCCTACTGGGCATTAAGGATAATGTGTTTGCAATTGAACCAGCGAATGCCAGTGACAGGGAGACCCAAAACCTATGCTATATCATCCTCTGTGACTGGAATCCAAACCCCTTGAACAATGGAATAATCTTCTTGAAGATTTCGAGCAAATTGAAGAACCTGTTGTTGATCAAATCCTTGGAGCCTCTGAAAATAACCCAGCCAGCCTGCCTGCAGAAATTTTTGATAGACTTCTGGATATAATTCTAACAGAGCTGTTGTGGTGGGTTCGTATCGTATAACAGGGCCTCCCATAGCTAACAGCTCAATAAAATGCACAGTTAGAGAGTCAAGTAACCGCTTCTGAACAGAGTAAGTTTTGCGGGTGAAGGCATGCAA
>JASDQU010204976.1:0-10003 GCA_032191745.1 Picea mariana
CCAACAGGCAATACGAGATTGAACTGGTGCATTGTTATGTGACTGATTCCTAAACGAGTTCCTTCCCCTGGAACCCCTGGCCCTACTAGCTATTCCTTGAGATGGTCATGGACCTATCTGCACCATTGGAGATGAACGAGGTGCTGCACTAGTTGCCATTGAAACCCCTGCAGCTACTGTCCTTGGCACGAATCTGTTACCATAAGGTGGTGGCCTTGAGCCCCCTCCCCTGAGATATTTCCTTGGGGTCTTTCCTACGAATTCAGGGCGAAGTGGAAATGTTGACCTTGTACCCCCTGTTAAGTTCATGTGTTCTTCCACGTAACACACACTTTCTACTGCCTCCGCTACTGAAGACGGTTTCCACATCCGCACCATAGCTCTTATATTTGGGTTCAATCCATAAACGAAGCGTTCTGCCTGTCGCTGGTCACTGTCCATATACGAAACATACTTGACCAGTTCCATAAACCTGATCTCGTATTCTTCCACAGTCTTGTTTCCTTGTAGTAAGGCATGAAACACCCCTACTTGTTGTTCCTCGTAGTAAGTTGGCAGATATTTCCTTGAGAACCTCTCCTTGAAGAGTTCCCAAGATACTGTGTCTGGGGTAAGGTGTAGTTGTCTTTCTAAGTTGCCCCACCAGTTCAAAGCGCTATCTCTTAACTAGAAAATTGCTATCTTTGCTTTTGAATTGGGCGCATAGTCCCTTAAGGAAAAACACCTGGTCATGCCTTCCAACCATTCTTCCGCGTGTTCACTGGCGCGACCTCCGGCAAACTCTGGAAGTTTGATCTTCTGCAACTCTCTTGTGATGTCTTGAGGTGGAAATTCTCCCCCTGAGTTCCTTGATGCTTATGGATTACCCATTCCAGATGGTGGGGGTTCCACTTCAGTCCCTGCTGGTTGGCGCCCCTTTAGAGTCTCGTTAATGGCTTCCAACGAGCGCAATATGAGGGCTAGTTCGGGCGATGGTGGTGGTGGTGGTAGTGGTGTTGATGGTGTTGATGGTGTGGGTGGCGTCGGTGGTGCCCGTTATGAAGCTCCCCTGCCTCGACCCCTTCGAGTCCTAGCTATCTTGTGTAAATTAACTTGCATCACCCCCAAGTTGTTCGGGTGAGTTCAAGGACGTTTCAAATTGGTGCTACTTAAACTTAGAAATAGGGTTAGGCGTCAGTTTTCTTTACTTGTTTGTAAACAGACATTACTCCATTAGGGGAATTAGCTAGGTTTGGGTTAGGATTAAGCATCTAAGCTTGGTTTCTTTACCCTTGCGAAAAGTATTATTGGGTCCCTTATCCTGTTAACCTTGTGCTTCGCTCGTCCCTTCCTAGTGCATATGCCACCTCCTTCCCGCTTGTCTGAGCCTCAACATCATTAGTCAACCTTAAGACAGATTAACCTTACTCTTATTAAAATGATTAATTTAAAATCATATTACACGAATTCAACCTATTTATCCTTTTATTAATTTAATTAATATGACCTTTATTTGTATTTACTTGAATTATTTTTAACACTTCATATTATATACATACAATAATTGGGTATATACCCCAGGGTTCGTGCACGCATGGGTTCCACGTGCTTGTCTGGCTTTCATAATCTCCCTCGTACCTAGCCCCAATTTTTACATTTGTCAGCCTTTCAATTCTCTATGCGTCCTTCCTCTGTCCCACTTTCTCATTCGCTGGGACTTGACTCGCATCAGTCTTTGTCTGTCATAGCTCTACCTCTGCTCTGCTCAGAGGTTTCCAGAATCTCCCTTGCCATGGCTCACATCCTCACCTTCGTTTTGAGCACTTCACTAGCGCTAGTTAATGTTGTATATGCTCCGATTCATTTTGTAGAAACCGAGTATATTGAGGTGGCCACTGACAAGATCCATGACCTAGAGTCCAGTCTCTCTAAAATATTGGGAATCAACCCCCTGTCTGTACACATTGCGGAGCTTGGCCTCAACTATGGTAAGAGGTACGATTCAGTCCGCTAGTTGTGCATAGTTTTAGTACCTTCATCAAGAACGCGGGGTTATTCAAATTAAGAAATTGCACCAACCATCCTTACGCTGTGGTAATGAATGGTGATTTCCTCTTTCGGTCAAAACGATTTGCTTGTAATTCTCGCTCCGTACAAATTTTGGTATTTTTCTTTCAATTTATTTCGTTTATCTATATAAATTTATTCGTCTGTGCATGTATGTTGTAATACGTGTAAATATATCTAGTTTTATGGGTATACAAGATCGTTCACATTCCACTCATCTGAGACGAAGTGGCCCCTTTAAATTCTCTCAGGATTCACTGTCGAATGTCCCAATCTACAAGCCTTATCTTCCCTCGTCACGACCTCTGCACCTACCATGACTTATTCCAGACTCTGTATCGGAGTTCATGGTTTTAGACTTTTCGCTATCATGATCCCCTTACCTCTCCAATTACCGATTCGCGATGGGCTCATTTTCTAAGAGCTATCCCCTTACTGACTATACTTTGGTCTGTATGACCGTTCTCACATGACCGTTACCATATACCTTCCTATCGGGATTTAGTGCTTAACTTTCCCGATGGGTTCTCTTCTTCGTTAGTCCCTTCGTTACAAGCTTGGTCCATATGACCTTCTTCCACGACCGTAGTCTTGTATCACCCTATCAGGATTTGGGGTTTCGGAATTTGTGATGTCAACGTGCACACATCCTTAGGATTCCTGATCCCTTGATCCCCGATGAGCTCCTAGTGCATTATCCCTTTTAAGCTATGCTTGTGATCCACACGACCTTGTCTTGTGACCGCAGTCTTATCCCTTATCGAGATTTCAGACTTCGCGAAACTGAAAGGTGTAGGACTTACGTCGTCAGGATCCCCAATCCTTTGATCTTCGATGCCATCTGTCACTAACTCCTCGGCAAGGTTGGGCCTTCCCACACCTGTCCTCACTTAAATGCTATGGTTGTGGGACCCGTCGCGTTTCGGGGTTTCGCGACTTCTTCGGTTGTGATTCCTTCATATGCGGGAAACCCAAAATGCCGAAATCCTGAACTCTTTCAGATCCTCAAACACGCGTCCCTTAGATCAATGCCTATGACGGTGTCGAGAATTCACATATCGCGGTTTCGTAATGCAAGGCTTTCGTGTCCTTGAAATCCTCGATGCGCTGATTCCCGATATGTTGATGGGGCCAACCGCCGATGGTTCTTGATGGTTTCCACCTGTCCCTCAGATGGACGACCTTGATTGTATCGAGAAATCATGAATCACGATTCCATTGTACAAGAGTTTCATGACTCTGAAAACTCTGATATGCAGAACTCCGACTTTCTAGGATCTCTCGCCATGCGTCCTCGCTGATGGACGGTGTTGAGCGTTCCATGTCCTCAAAAACCCCGATATCTCAAACTCCAGTTGGCTGACAGCTGGCCTCCACTAGGCCTCTATCCTCCTTCTCTTCCGTGACGACAGCTGGCCCCCACTCATCGGGGTTTCGCAGATCACGAATTCAAAGTGCCTAAACATCATGTCCCCGGGATTCTCGATTTCCCGATGGGTCCAAACACCGATGGTTTCTCGATGGTTTCCACCTGTCCATGCAGGTGGACGGTCCTGATTGACTCTCAGGGTTTCAAGACTTACGATGTCCTGAATTCCTTGTCCTCAGGAACTCTGATTTCTCGATCTGTGACTTTCGTCCAATCCCTGACACCTGTCCCATGTGAACGGACGCCTCAGATCTCATTGAGATTTTCAATCGATATTTCCCRATCTCTCGTCCACGGGAACGCCAATTTCCCGATGCACCAATGCCGATGGCRCTGATCACTGCCACGTGTCCTTACTCAACGGACGGTCCAGATCCCCATCGGGATATCGCGACGATTGGTGTCCCAATGCACATGACCTCAAGAACTCCGATTTCCCGATGGCCAATATCCCGACTGCTAAACGTCATGCAGCTTCCACAGATATGACAGTTGTTAGGGCCGTGATCTAGGATCAGAGGGCTCAGATCATTTCTCCTACACACTCCCCCTCTGGAGGCTAAACTCCGTGCATGTCCTTCCGATCCTATGGCTGACGGGTTTTCTATGTGAGATCTGACGGCTCAGATCCGTTATCCCGCGTAATAGCCCATTCCCTTGGCATGGTTTAACATTTATATTTGTCTATTGCTCAAGACATTTTACATTATTTAAAATTCACCGAGATTAATATAGGAAACCAGTTTACAATGTTCACGCGCAATACAAGTCTTCTAAATTTTCTTTGTTTGACTGCGCATTGGTAGTTCCTCATTAAGGTAAGTTTGGAATGAAGTAGGCCTTCTCGAGGTCCTGCAACTATCCTTTTCATTTTATTTGGTACATTTCATGTAGTTATTAATTCTTACCAACTTCAAGCCTTAGACAAAATTTTCCCACAACATTTTTATCGATTTCGGGTGTCTATTCTACCTGAAACTTCATTGACAAGCATTTCTCAAATAAAATTAAGTTATCAGTTCTCATTTCATGCTTAATAGCTTGGATACCACACTGTATCAGTCCTATTTAGTCAAACTGAACGTGTGTTTCTTATAGGTTAAGTGTGGCTGGAGTTAATCGTTTGGGATTTTGGCCCTTAGGCCCAGATTTCGAACAAAGACGCTCTGATACCATATGTAATGCCCATATATTTCTAAACATCATTAAGTTTCCTAAACATTTTTATTTAGCAAACTGAAAGAACAACTTCCTAGCATAATATTGGTTTTCATGACAACAACTTCAGCAACTTAAAATTCTCAATAAATACTGAAATCATGACAGAAAGAATTAAATACATAACTTAACCAAGTACCTGGTTCTGATGCTAATTTCCATTGCCTGTGTGCCTTGATGCTGCCTGCTCCTCAAATCAATCCTGCCACAAGCAGGAAAATAACTGCCCAAAACTACTGTCCTCCCTGCCAACTAGGAAAACTACCTATCTCTAAGATATCTACGGATATCCTGGCCCTCCATGCCCAAAACCTCCAGCAACTCAATGCCTCCCCTGATCAATAGTCACAGTCCAGAACAATCTGTTCCTTGCTCACAGCAAGCCAACATTCCACAAAATAACACAGGCTCACAGCCAATACAACAATCCACAGCATCCATTCCGTCCCCTCCCGTCGAATGGTGTGCACATCCCCCTCTTCCCATCCATTATTCCTCTCTGCCGACTCACGCAGTTACTCCTTCAACCACCCTCTATCCTCCGTCCTTCGTCATGAGTTAATGTTTTATCTTCTCGGGATCCATGGCTATCCCTCTCTGCATACGCCACCATTTTTATATCATTTTTCATTGATCTTTTAATTTTATTTCACAGGCCATTAAATGTGATCTGTAGTTTGAATTATTACTTAGTTAACCACAATTAATTTCTTTTAATTAATTTTACTTTATAATCTTTAAACATGTATCCAATTAGGGTCGTTACAACCATTCTCACTCAACATAGCCACCCCATGGCATATCATAGTGAGACACTATCAAATGTTTTTCGTAAGTACCCTACTTACATCAAANTTGATCTTTTAATTTTATTTCACAGGCCATTAAATGTGATCTGTAGTTTGAATTATTACTTAGTTAACCAAAATTAATTTCTTTTAATTAATTTTACTTTATAATCTTTAAACATGTATCCAATTAGGGTCGTTACAACCATTCTCACTCAACATAGCCACCCCATGGCATATCATAGTGAGACACTATCAAATGTTTTTCGTAAGTACCCTACTTACATCAAAGAAATGTACTCCATTGTGAAATATTTTCATCGGTGGAGAAATTACATTCTTGGGAAAGAGACAATAATCCACACTCATCACAAGCCACTATAGTTCATGCAAACCCAAGGAAAATTACAGAATGACCACCATCAAAAGTGGTCAACATACTTACAACAGTTCCACCTCAACATCAAGTTTAAAAAGGGAAGTACCAATTGCGTTTTTGACTGCCTCAGCTGACCTCCATTCGCGACACTCACCATGGTGCTAGATTCTTGTGGCCACGAGACCTCTAGATGGCCCCACCTCTACAAGACAAACCTCGACTTCTCCACCACCTACCAACTATTGGGCGCCAAATCAATGGTCAATAATTTCCCTCTTTAGGATGTGTTGTTGTGTCACCTGGGACATCTCTGCATTCCATCAAATGAGCATGCAAAATGGATTTGGGAAGCTCACTATAGTCGGGTGGTAGGACACTTTGGCGTCGATAGACAATGCAAGTGTTGTAGAAACATTTCTACTGTCTGAAACTTCGATAGGATGTCGGAAAGTATATCAGGTCCTGCACTGCCTACGCTATTGCCAAATCAACCATTAATAAACAAGGCCTATACACCCCTTTTCCTACTCCTAATAGGTCGTGGGAATTCATCTCAATGGACTACATTTTGGTCTTCCCTTCCACCAAGAGGGGAAATGACTGTGGTTTTGTGGTTGTTGATCACTTTTCCAAGATGGATATTTTAGCCACTTCCAAGMTCTTATTTGAAYGTGTATGGGTASATTTTGGGATCCCACAAACCATTATCTTAGACCGTGACAGTTGGTTCCTCATCTCATTCTAGTTGATCCTCTAGTCACTGTTGGATACCAAGCTCACCAAATCCACTGCCTTCCACCCYCAKACAGATGTCCAAACTGAGGTCCTCAAGTGGATGGTCATACATATCCTACACATTTACAATTCAAAACACCCTCACACATGGGATGTGAGTCTTCCCTATGTCCAACATAGCTACAATCGAGCCCTACATATCTTAACTGGCCACAGCCCCTTTCAGGTGGGGTTTGGATTCCAACCATTGGGCCCCATGGATGTTGCACTATGCCTGGTGACCACCTCTACCAACTCATCCCCTGCTCCACCAAAAGCTGACAAAGTCACTTGGTTCATTGAGAGGATCTAGCACATCCGCCAACAGATTCAGGATATTCTACAGAAGTCTACTGCCAAGTACAAGCAATGCCATGATCAACATCAGGTGCCACATAAGTTTCAGGTGGGCAACAAAGTTTGGTCGAATTTGCAAAAATAACACCTTACAGGGGCCCACTCCATTATGGTTCATACACCATTACCGAGGTTATGGGTGACAATGATTTTGAGCTCAACATTCCCCCCTTTCTTGGTTTGCATCCAGTCCTCAATGTGGCTCTCCTTCGGCCATATTTCCCACCATTATTGGACACCTCAGAGATAACAAAGAAATTTACGCCAACATAGCTCAACCCTAACTGCATGAAAAAGGCATCCACTAATCATATTGTGGACACATGGGTCAAGGGAACTCGACAACAAAGGATCCATCTTTATCGAGTCGTCAAAGCAAGGCAACTCCTGTACCAAGGCAAGTGGCTCACTCGAGGCCAAATTCAACATAAATTTCCTCATATAATGGGGGAACTCAATGCAATGGAGACCATTTCTTCCTAAGGGAGGATTGATGTAGGTGGATATCGGTGGCCACCCACCTATTCCACTGGCTCGAAAAACAGTTTTCCACCTTGGCCAATTTTCGAGAGTTTTTCTGGTTCCAAACTTCTAGGGCCGTCTTGAGGCCCTAAACGACATTTTTTGGGGATTTGGGGCCCAGGTGACTACTTAAGGCATTGACTTGGGCCAGTCAAAAATTTTTCTTCTCAGTTAGACCTTTCCAACGGGCTATCGTGTGCTTAAAATGGAGATCATATGCAAAAGTTACAACCCCGGGAAGTTGATGTACTAACTTACCCAAACAGGGCCCACAAGACTTTTAGCGCTTTATCTCCTAGGGTTAGGTTTTTGGATTTCTAGAGTTTTTGACATTCTTTTTTATTGTAAAAGGCCTTTAGATTCTCATTGTAACCATCTTCTTGTGAATGAGCGCAGTCGTCACATCTCTTTTCAGAGATAAGCTACCACCATTCCAACAAGATTGTTTTATGTTGCATTTTACATTTTCATCTTATTTCCTTATTGAATAAAAAACCAGTTTTACTGTATCTCTGTTATTTTGTGTTAAGCATATTTTAATAATCTGTATTGATTCTATTCTTCCCATAAAATATAGATTCTGGAATGATAGAAATACCACCATTTTGTAAAGGAACAAAATTCACCCCAACATGTTACCAAATTACCAACATTAAAATGAATAGCAGGACCCATATTAATAGGAGGACCAACACACTGAAGTAAGCCACCCTTTATTATTGCTAAGGGAGAAATTTTTTGAGTTCCAATCATTGTCAATATAACAACGGAATCAAATGTTTTACTCCAAATTTAATAAAATATAGAGATGTTTCCCAATGCTGAAAACAAAATGGAGGTTTTATTTACTAACATTCAATGTACACCCAATCAATATAAATCCACAAAGGAAAACATGAAGATGTTCTTTGAGAATTGGATATCTGAATAAGAAAGGGATTGTTGGGAGGTTCTCTCCCAAGAAAAATATGCCCCACATTAGGTGTGAATAGCCTCTAAGTGGTCCACTGGAAGTATATACTATCTTAGAGGATGAATATGGATAATGGGAAAGACAAAATGCCCAACAAGGAGGTTAATAAATATAATGACAATCCAAACACCCAAATTCAAGGAAAAAACTCCCSTAGAGATCATGAAGTTTTAAAAATCCCATTTTAGAAACAACTCACATAAATGCAATGGCCCCATGATGGCATCCATTGATCTATGGACACCATAGAAATATGTAACGAGAACAATTATTGTTGTGGCATTCACAAAAATATTGAGGAAAMTATTATGGGAAACACTTTGTTGATTAATTAATAAAAACACAATGCATTAAAGAAAGTTGTACCTTGTTCTTTGCACCTCAAAACTCACAAGAATACAGTGGAATTCCTTACTACCAATTAGAAAATAAGTCGTATCAAATTTGATGCCATGCAATAGTGAGTTGGATATGGAATTGAGATATTGGAAAGCACTGGAAAGGGAATAATTTAATTATTATTGGGTTAATATTATATAGTAAAGATTCATTCCATAATTTATATGGCATAATTATGTACAACATTCAACTACATTTCTTGGAGACAACTATTCAGTTCAACCAAAAAAACAATTTCTTGAGTATTTATGCACTTATAATATCGATATTATCCCATAACTAAACCAAGCAAGAAAACTAGATCACACACAGTGAATTCACACCACAAATTATCACAATGAACACATAGTTTTAATCTTGAAAAAACAAATGGGAAACCAACTTCAAATGGTTTCTCATATTTCATTTTGGAAATCTCCAATTAAAATGCAATTTGTGGATCTCTATGCATACTCCCCTCATTGGAAAGAGGGATATCTCGTGTAATTGGAAGGCCAACACGTTGGCCTTTTATTTCCCATTCCTGAATCTTTTCTTCCATATTTTGTTTTCTTCATTCGTTTCTCTTTTTTCTTTCTTTTGACTCATTCAGTTTTACATTTTCATTGTTTTAAATAGTATATATAACCTTCATTGATCACCTAATTACACTTGCAGGTATTGAGTCTTACAACTATTTTCTTGTTTAGATTAGGATTACCTTCTATCACTGAATTCTCCTACATTGTTACTTTCATAGATGATGCTACTAGAAAATGTTGGAGATATTTCTTGAAGCACAAGAATGAAGTGTTTTAAAGGTTTCATGGATTTAAATTCTTTGTAGAAAATAAAATAGGTTGTATCATAAAATATTGATAAGTGATCATGGCAAGTTGTACAAGTCTAATGATTTTACGTCCTTTTGCAATATATATGGGATCAAGAGGAAGCATTTCATTATTTGTACTCCTCAAAAGAAAGAGATTGTAGGAGGAGGAACAATAGAATTGTTAAAACTTAACGATGCATCTTGGAGGAGTTTGGTATTCCTCATTTCCTTTGGGCAGAAGTGTGCAATACTATTATGCACATATTGAATAGGTTTCCTCATAAGTAATTAAGGGATGTTACACCTA
>JASDQU010204977.1:0-10182 GCA_032191745.1 Picea mariana
ATCCTATGATTGCATTCATTGTTTCGTCAACTCTTAAGAAGTAGGCTACAATATTCTCATCTTCCTTCATTTTTAGTTGTTAGAACCGACCTCTGTAAGTTTGAAATTTTGTTTCTTTAACTTTTGTATCTCCTTCATAAATATTTCGAAGCTTGTCCCAAATCTCTTTGGTAGATTTACAATGTGCAACTTTGGTGAATAATGTTTCACTAAGACCATTCAAAAGTGCATTTGTAGCTTTGGAATTATTCTGACCAAGTTTCACTACTTTGTTATTTGTTGGTGCAACTGTTGGTACTTTGTATCCATCTACAATTGATTGCCAAATTTCAAACCCCTTTGCTTGTATATATGTCTTCATCCTTATGCTCCAAAAATCATACTTATTTCCATCAAAGTGTGGTATTCCATTTTTATATGAGTTGGTACTCTCCATGATCTACCTTTTAGTGGTTAAACTGATTTCTGAAGGAACCTACTCTGATACCAATTGTTGGATTACTGAGAGGGGGGGTGAATCAGTAATAGTGTAATTATAATCTTTTTTCTCCAAATAATCCAAGTTTTATATCAATGTAGAATTAATATCAAATAATGAGCAATAAGAAATGAACAATCACACACATACACAGTACACCAGTGTTTTACGTGGAAACCTAAATCGAGAGAAAACCACGGAATGCTTTATCTTATATGTCTTGAAGAATTACATTCATTGGAAGCACCAACTTCCTTTGTTTTCTAGCTGCAATTGGAAGGAGGCTCCAACCCCCTAGTTTCTTAGGTTAAAACCCAAGGGAAGCTTCAACTCCAAAATTCTCTCGATACAACCAGAAGGAGGCTACAACCCCCTATGTTCTATGGCTACAACCGGAAGGTGGCTACAACCACCTATCCTTGCCCTGTCCAACCGCCCTGAAGTAGAAGTAGAATGATGGAACCACTGTCACACTTTCACTGTGAGATATACCGTTGTAAACATGTACCAATAAACCTGAACCATGCATCAACCTGTACCTCAACCTGTAATCAAATTGTTCCATAAACAAGTGCATCAACCATGCACCAACCTGTAGCAAACAATCTGTAATCAACCTGTACCATAAACAAGTGCAACCAACCATGTACCAAGTATGTACCAATAATGTGTAAAGTACTCATCAACTATGACTCATCAATATGTACCAACATCATCGACTATACACATCATGTATGTGCCAAGTCATCAACTACTTATCTCAACCATGTACCCAACTTGTACCTCAACCAAAATCCCTCATCAATTGCATCATCCAAATATGATTTGTAACTCTGTAATAGACCTGGTGTATATGATCACATACCTATAATGAACAAAGATCTGAAACTGATACATAATTTTCTTCAATGTGTTTTATCAATTCCTCCAGGTGTCACTACTTGAAACCTCTCAGAAAAGGAGTTATGGCAAAAATGGCATACCTTACTGAATTCAATATTATTCTAGAGAGTGACCTTGTAGAGTGTGCTCTGCACGGACTATTTGTTGAATTGATATGAAACTGTTAAAAATCATACTAAATATTGTACTGTAACCAACACATTTGGTCTTACTAAATTTGGATCTGTTATTAATAAGTTATGACGTTTTTACCCGAAACACCTGTTTTTGACTAGTTTCAGGACTAGCCACAAACCCTATTTTCCACGGAGTTTAACTCCAAAAATACAACGACCCACAAGCTGAATTTTTTACCAAAGATACTTGGATATGTTTTCTCAATGGAATAGAAATTTCACAGTCTGAATCTTTCTAGAAAAACATTTATTGCGAAAATGGTGAGATGACCTGAAAAAAACATACCTTAGAAAGCATCATCAAAAAAATTTATCCTTCCTTAAATTCCGGCCTTCTTTTCATCACTTTCCTCAGAAATTAGGCTTAGATGTCCTTTGGTTACCTCAGAAAACTATAGGTATTCAATATTCTCAAGTGTGTCTTAAATGAGAGAGCCTTGTCTCTTATTTATACTCTCCAAGTAGCTTCCTTAAAAACATCTTCTAGGTCACTTTGCCCACTTTCCGTATTTTAGGGTTAACCCACTTCTACTTTCTCCATTAAATTTATTATTGAATTAGTTTATTTCATATTCACTTTTAATTATAGTACACTCATCACTTCACTTTATTATTTACCTTTTAAAATCTCTTAAACCACTTTGACTACTTTGACCTTTTGGGGCTTCTAAATGACATATGAGGGTCCTCCAACTTCGTAAGGCCATAACTCTCAAACCGTGAGGAGTTATGTGACGTTCCACATACCACCAGAAATGGAATGAAATTTAATATCCATATAGAATAGTATTACCTGAAAATAAATCAAAACTCATACTATTATCCATCAAACAAACTTGGGTCCATTACCCAAACCTGGGTTCTCCAACTTTTCATGGCCATAACTCTTTAACCATGAGGATTTATGTGACGTTCCACATACCACTGAAAATGGAATGACAAGCACTATCCATATAGGATAGTTTCACTGACAAATTCACTAGAGTTCATCTCATTATTCCATAAACAATCATGGGTTCTCTAACCATACTTCTAGGATAACTCAATCCGCAAAGCGTATTCTCGTGAGGGATTTCACCAGAAGGGAAACACTTTGGAGTTCATCCATTTCTACTTATTATCAACCATGACAAGACAATAATGAGTCATATTTACATCAAACAATCTTGGCTCCATTACCCAACCTTTGTGCTACGGGGCTTTCTTCAAGGGTTGACATCAATGACAACCAACCTTAATCAACACTATGAAACTTAAAGGCCTGATAGAGGAATTTATTGGATCCTTTAATACCCTCGGTAAAGACATTCCCTGCGATATCTCCATAGTGCATTCCAAAGGATTCACATTTGTGCCTTGTTGGTAACAACCATGAACCAGTTCTGAAACCTGTGGAAGTTGGTTCGAGTGTTGATCATTACTAGAAACTAGGTGGTGAGGGGTTTAACACTGATTTTCCTACGATTGGTATTGGTAACAAAAGGGTGAATACCTGGTCGTCGACGGAACCTATCTTGGCGAGCTCTCTCTGATGGAAGGCGAGTGTAAAGGATTCTCAACATAGGAATACAACAAGAGCCTGGAAACCCAAGAAGGCGTGTCGTCGCCTTCTCATAGGGATGGATGTGGGTCTTGAAGAGACATGTCAACTCTCTCTTTGCGCTCTGGTAGGTAGATTTGCATACTAATCTAAGTGTTGTCTTTCCTTTCTAGATTGGATGAAGGATGTATGGTTTCCTCTTATAGGTTATGTTTTGACTTATCTAACACTTCCTAGCAGGTGGTTTGGACTGATATTTAAGATTTTAGAGGATGCTAAGATTATCTTAAAGAGGTTTTGGTACTACAAGGGAGGAAGTTTAATGCTGAAGCATTGGCGAACTCGGTTTGACCCTGCAACTAAGTACTTCAGTTTTAGGCACGTTTGGGTGTTACTACCAGTTTTGCCTCTAAAACTATGGAACAAATCTGCTCTGATGGCCATAGGAAACCTACTTGGCCGCTTTATGAATATTGATGAAGCTTGTCTACTTTCGTCAGATAAGTGTATGACACGGGTGTTAGTAGAATTGGACTTACACACCAATTTGATGGATTCTATAGAACTGGAATGGCGAGGCCATGTTATGGTGCAACATTTCAATTATCTAGGTCTACCTTTCCACTTCTTTTCATGCAGGTGAACAGGTCATTTATGAAAATATTGTCAAGTGGGGAGTGGGTATTCTGATGCAGAGGATAATCTGTAAGTTAGTACAAAGGACCTGTATTTCAATGAGGAAGGCCTGGAGGAGCCGGGAACACTAGGAGGATGTGAGACTGTGTGCCCTGAATATATTTTGGGTGGTGACTCAGACTCCCTCATTGGTAAGATGAAATCTTACTGTCCATATTTTGTTTCTAATCTTTCTTTATGGGAACAGGACTTTTTGGAGAAATCAGTCTTGTTACACAGTACTTAGTTGATTGTCACTGAGAAAATGGTGGACCCTGTGGACAAGGGAGCTCCCAACTATGGTGATGATAGGACTCCCACACATCATTATTTTATTGCTTCTAATGTTTCCTCTCTAGTAGCCTCTCTAGTTCTTTCCACCTTGAAAAAGAACTCACCGTCCTTACCTCCTTCTACACTCCCTATTTCGGAACCGTCATTGGATATGGTGATTGAAACCTTAATTCCATATCTGAGGGAGACTACCAACCCCATACCCTTACAGAAATTTTGGGGAATGAAATTTTTTGTAAACCCGGGATGTGACATAAGGCATGAACCGAACTTTGAGGGAGAGGACTAGGGGAGAAAACTAGCTTTGTCGAGGTGTCTGGGTTCAGAAGTATCTCCTATAAAAACTAGGAGTGTTGGGAAGAAACAAGAGCTTCGTCTGTATACTATTAAACAACCTTCTACTACAACTCTGGATTTTGAGGCGCTTAGAGGCATGAAATCCCTGGCTAGGGATAAATCATGATCTTCCTCTCCCTGAATATCAAAGGGGTGGGAGGCCCCCCTAAAATTTCCTTTTATGCACAGGTTGTTATCCTCTACAAAACCCGATATAATGTTTCTACAGGAGACCCTAGTTGATGAAGAAAATGCCAGGAAGTTTTTTTTCTCTTTATGTCCTACCTAGATGTATAGTGCAGTGAGCTCTGTGAGGAATTTGGGAGGACTTCTAGTGGCGTGGAATCTGAACATTGTTGAACTCCAACCTTACTTGTGTGTTGGTTTCATTTTACTAATAGGTATACATATCCTAGATAAAAGAAGGATATGCTTGATTAATGTTTATGGACCGTGTACTAGAGGCAAACTTTTTTGGGAACATATGGAAGCAAAGGGACTGCTAGATCAGAGTATTATTATTGCGGGAGATTTAAACTTTTCTATGGGTGTAGATGAAGTTTGGGGGGTATCGGCGTTGATTGATTCACAAGCAACTTTTCTCAGAGATCGTTTTACAAAACATTGTTTAGTGGATGTAAATCCTTATGAGGTAGTGCCAACTTGGCACAATGGAAGATATGGGGTGGATGGCATACAAAAAATATTAGACAGGTTTTATGCATATGAAGTGATTCTTAATGATTATGCTTTATATAGATCATGGGTGGAGCTCCCATTTATATCTGACCATGCCCCTGTGCTCTTCTAGTTGGATTATGGTATTAAGTATGTTTCTTATCCATTTAAGTTTAATCCGATGTTGTTGAAAGATGATTCCTTTGGTGAACTTGTTCGGGAAGAGTGGAGCACACAGCAAGAATCATCGGGATAAGGAGCACAATTAAGATTGGCAGGGAATTTATGTAGACTAAAAGGAAGAGTAAAGAAGTGGATTGTGGTTAAGAAAAAATCGATCTACAGACCATTGAAAAGATCGAAGAAGAGATCGCCTTTCTCACAAAAGTGAGTCTAGAACATCAAACATTTGTTGAACCCAATCCACACCTAAAAGTACTTGAGACTAGAAGAAATATAATTCTACAGGCCAATGAGGAATTATGGTGTCAAAAGAGTAAGGAAACGTGGATACTTTCAAGGGACAACAATACTAAATTTTTCCATCGGTTTTCCAGTTTTAGGAGGAATAAAAAGCATCTATGGGAAGTTAAGGATGAGTTTGAATAAGTTCATACAGGGCAGGAGGCTATACAGGCAGAAGCAATGAGACATTTTGGCTCCTTTTATAAAGACTCTCATATTGATAGTGGATCAGATAGCTTCAGTTCACTTATATCCAAGGCTGGTCACAGAGGAGGAGGTTCTATTGCTTGAGAAACCGTGTACGAAGGAAGAAGTTCTATAGGTTCTGAGGGGTTTCACCAAGGACAAGAGTCCTAGTCTTGATGGGTGGATAGTGGAGTTCTTCCTGCATTTCTTTGAGTTGATTGTTGGGGACTTATTGGAGGCTGTCGAAGATTCTGGTTTATCTGGTATGGTGAACAGAAATTTAAATTCAACGTTTATAGCTCTTATACCCAAGGTAAACAGGTTGGATTCCTTTGGTGACTTTCATCCGATCGCATTATGTAACCTCTGCTATAAGATCATAACAAAGATTATTTCTAAGCGCATCAGAACTATCTTGTCTCGTACTCTCTCTGAGGAACAATTTGGTTTTTTAAAAGGTAGGCAAATTATTGATGCTATAGGTATTGCGCAGGAGTGTATACACAGCATCAAGGAGAAAAATTTGCAATGATTGATTTAAAGAAAGGTTATGATTGCATAAGCTGGGATTTCCTTAGATTGGTTCTTTTACAATGTGGCTTTGGATTGCCGACGACCAAGTGGATTATGGGTTGTATTACCACAGCTACCTATGCAATCTTAATTAAAGGAGAGCCAACCAATTTTTTTAATAGTGGTTGAGGACTCAGACATGGGTGTCCGTTGTCACATTTTCTCTTTTTATTAGTTATGGAAGGCTTGATATTAGCTATAAAAAAAAGTCAAGAGGAAAGTTTGGTGATGGGTATCAAGGTTACAAGACTTATTCAGATCATCCACCTACTTTTTGTTGATGATATACTCATCATTACCAAATATTTTGTTACAGAGTGGATGGAGATTCAAAATCTTTTGGCCACTTTCTGCAATGGAACTGGACTATTGATAAATGCACAGAAAACATCCTTCTATCAGTTCGATGTGCAACAACAAGTATTGGATTCCTTAAAAGAAATTTTTCTTTATAGTATTAATAATCTTACTCTTGGTTTTAAATATCTTGATTATATTTTAAAAGTTGACAGGTTCAAAGAAGAGGATTGGAACTAGATTTTATCAAAATATGAAAATAGAATAAGTCATTGGTGCAATAGATGGCTGACTTTGGGGGGTCGTCTTGTCTTGGTCAAGGCTGTCTTAGAAAGCCAGACGGTTTATTGTCTAGCTCTAGAAAATATTCCTTCTTCGGTTCTCCACAGAATTTGCCAAGTAGTCTTCAACTTTCTTTGGGATAGGAAAATAAAAATAAAGGGCTCCCATTTGTGTAGTTGGCAGCTTATAGCTCGCCCGAAGAAGTATGGGGGATGGGGGCTAAGGAATTTTTCTAGTTTCAGTCGTGCCATGGCGGCGAACACTCTTTGATGGTGGACGGTCTTTGGCACCTATTTTTAAAAGCGAAATATCTTCCCTCTGTTTCAGTGGTGCGTTGGCTTCAGACAATCCTAGTAAATGGAGCATTAGGATCCCAGACTTGGAAATATCTTCAAAATTCCTTATAAATCTTGTTGCATTGACTTGCATGGTATCTGGGATCGGGTACCTCAATAGTAATTGGAAAAGACCAAATTCTAAGGTTGGGAGATGTGACTCTTCTTTCTGGAGACTTGATATTGGCTTTAAATTAAAGAGGATTTTGTTTTTTATATCAGGCCAAAAGAGCGCCTCGCCTGGGTTTGATCGGGCCCAATTGGATCACCAGTGCATATTTGGAGTTAAAAGGAGCACTAGCAGTGGAATGGAAGGATTTTTTTCGTAGTGCAATCATAAAAAGTGGAATCCAACTACAGTTGAGGCTGGATGAATTGAAATGGACAGGAGGAGACTCCTCTGGTAGGATATCAGTTAAAAAATCATACGAGGCAATTGAAAAAAAGAAATATGTCTTTATGATCGGAGGGTGGAGAAAATCACTATGGTTCTGGGACTGTCCTTTAAAATTAAAACTTTTTACTTGGTTGGTGGCAGAAAACAAAGTTTTATCGTGGGATAATCTACAATGAAGGGGTTTTGAGGGCTCGAGCTACTATTCTTTTTGCAAGAAGGAATTGGAAATAGTGTTCCACTTGTTTTTTGGATGTCCTTTTGCGTGCGTTGCTTGGGAAAGAGAAAAATTTTATTTAAAATTTCCAAGATTGTGGTCTAGCAACACTATACCTGAGCGTTTTAAAAACTGGAGAGTACAAAATATAATCTATCCCACTCTTCCGTCTTTCATATGTTGGAACATCTAGTTGAAAAGGAACCATGCCATCTTTGAGGAAGGGTCGCCATATGTTCATAAGGTGGCTTTCATGTCCATATCTATCTTGGAGAATATAAACCTTCTATAAGAACAAATAATATGAGGAGGATACCAAAGAGGCTTGTGGTAAGGGGAATGACTGGTTGGTTTGATGGGGTGGCCCTAGAATCAGGTCAAAATAGTCGAGCAAGAGGGGTAATCTGTATCAACGAGCACAAAACTTTTAAATGGTATATTAATTGTGGTTTGGGGACAAACACCAAAGAAAAGTTGCTGGGAGCTTGGGCACTTCTCACATTAGCTATTCGACTTGATATTTTAGAGCTTTTTGTTCAAGGAGACTCAAAGATTGTCATCGACTAGCTTCGAGGCAAGGGTCATATATAGGTGATTAGTTTAGAGTGTTGGAAGGATAGAATTATTGATCTTATAAAACTTTTCCAAGATATTACTTTTCAGTATGTGTTCCGAGAAGAAAATATTCTTGCGGATAGCCTGTCAAAGCAGGCGCTACTATAGGCCCCTAGGAAAATTGGATATTATCAATGTGTTGGGGATCATGAAGGTCCTCATATGTTCTTAGATCTTTTCTATCCTGTGTAGTATACTTTATTTTTGTTGGGAGTCTGTAAGGAAGATAAGCAGGAGTCTTGGGGAGGCTCTTGGGTTTTCTAGTAGTCTTGGATTGGAGATTCAAGCTAGGTTGGGTTATGTGGCATTTACTAGCCGGTTGGATGTATCCACGGGTCTAGATTTTTTTCCTTTAAGATGTATTAGGGCTTATTTGATGTTGGTATTTTTGTAATGAACATCTTATATTTCAATATGAATATAAAGCAAAATTTTATGTGGAAAAAACGTTCAATTGAATGATTACAATGGATATTCATGGAAATGTTTATATTGGGTGTATGTATTAAATTATAGAATGAATTATGTGGTAGTGTAATCATGTAGCATTTTATGATGATGTTATTTCATAAATATGGAAATTTGGTTGAAACACTAAGCATTAATATTATTTAATTAAATGCATAAAGGAAATAAATAATACGTATATTTTATCATTGTGTAATGTTACTATAATTATTTTTGGCAAGTTTGTGAAAGGTTATGTGTATAATATTTCTTACGGAAAAAGGATGTAAAATGGCCATTCTTATGAAATTACTTTAAATTAATGTATTAAGTTGAGAATAGTTAATTATATAATTGATATACAAGCGGATTGTATACTTCATTATATATGCGCAATTTTGTGACCTTGTGAATTTAAATAACTCTTAAATAATTAGACAATGAATGATTAATGAGTAGACAACTGCTAGTCTTGAGACCTTAAATGGTCAAAATCAATCGGAAGAATCCTAGACTATGGGTGTTGATTATGTGTCTTGAAGTTCCTAACCCTACATGTGTAGGATTATTGGGTGGGACGGGAGTGTTAAGTACTCCTTACATTTATTATATTGTTGTTGAGTATCAATTGTCAAGATTTATATTGTTGCATGTTATTTGCATCTCATTGATTAATGTCGTAATTAGATGAATGCTTATATTATTCTACTTTGTTTAATTGTCATAATGATGAATATGTTCAATTAAAGGACACACTTGTTAATTGTCACAACTTGGTTATCTTTGTAACATATTCAAAAAAACAATATGGCATATTACGAAACCTTAAGACGACCTTACACATGGCAGTGGTGAAGAAATGAAGCATGCAAGAAACTTAAGCAATGAATGATTATCATCGAAATTGAATGTTACAAGTTGTATATTTTGGAATGTTTGTCTGTGAAAATCAAATATGTTGTTTAATGTGGACATATTGTCCCAATTGGATGATGACATAGTACCAATAATTGTAGGAATTATTTATTGACATTTTGAATATCGTGGACCCTTTATGTTGTTCAATTTTGTATAACAAAGGGTTTCCTATTTGTATATAATAAATGAATTTCTTGTTATATTCCATTATCTAGTGCCGTAATGTGTTACATTATTGATTAAATATATGGATGATCTATATTGTTACAATGAACAGTGTAAATAGTGGGATATTTGTTTAAATGATACAACACATTAATGCAATGACTATATCCAAACACAATAATTAAAATATATATATATATATATATAT
>JASDQU010204978.1:0-17344 GCA_032191745.1 Picea mariana
GCCCATCTACAAACTGTCGGAAGAGAGGCCTGATGTCCTCACACCACTACTCGAGGACTGAAGCTCGAAAATATTTCAAAGAAGAAAGAGCATAGAATGGTCCCGAACCTGAAGTTCCTCTATGTCTACAACCGGAAATATGTCAACTACCTCTTCATACAATCTAGCAGTGTAGTGCTCCAGTCAAATATTTGTGCATTTAAGCACTGGACTACACAGTTCATCTATGCACGGGATGCCTGATGTAGAGCCGTAGAACCAGTCATCTGCCCAATAAGCAACACAATCACCTGTAGCGATAGGTTAGTGATCTTTCTTATGGGCACCTGTGAGCTCGATCGGTCTGTACCATCCTCACAATAAAGTCCTATCAATTCCAATATGTTATGAGGCCCCGATGGAGATGTCCGGAAGTTGACTGGTTCCCCTCTCCTGGAGAGGCCATTCAAAAAATATATGTCCTCTATCGTAGGCACCAGTGACTGCCCCTCTAACATAAATGCCTCTGCATCAAGATGCCAATAATCAACCAAGGCATTCAGTAGCCTAGGTTGTGCCCGCATAAAAGGACATAAGAAGAACTTGAGCAGCCCACTTTGCATTAAGGCAGCCACAGCATTGGGGTCCTCCCCGACCAACTCACTAACCTCCTCATGCTCTCTTTCCCTCCAGTGAACATACATCCTGCAAAACACCAAGTTCAATAGGGTTAACCCTTGTTTTTTTGAATTTTTTCATTCAATAAGGGGGTCCACGTGGGCTGTAATGCTGACAGTCGCATGTACACATGTGCATTTTTTACTCATCCCGAATGTACACGCGTCCTGTCATAAGACAGCCTATGTGGACCTAGGGTTGACCTTTTGAAGGTCGACGCCCCCGCAAAACTTGAAACCCAAAGCATAAATAAATATTTAAATTGCAAGAGGAGAGATTTTATACTTACTTGGTCCAGACAAATGGTCATTTCGTCCACTGTAGCTCCCGGAATCACCACTTTTATCAAAGGGGGTTTTTTGCTCCAGAGTCAATTTTCAAATCAGCAATGGTGATAATGAGTTGCCAGCTTCTATTTATAGACTTTTTGGCCTCTTTTTGTCATTTTTTTTGGCCCCCCTTATCATTTTCTTTAAACCAAAAACCATTTAGAGTGATTCAAGAGTTGCATTGGAAGGGTCTGATCAGGTATCAGGACAATTTTTTGGAGTTTTGGGTAAATTTTGATGGTCCATGGAAAAATCTCAGATGATCAACTTGAGCATGTAGGTTAGGTTTCCACCCTAACTTTTGTATCTCATAGACTTTATCCCTTTGACATAGGATCAATCCCATCAGGTTGCGACATGGAACCATCATTGTTGCTTTAGAAGTGTTGCGAGTTGGTGGTAGAGCTTTCCGAAACATGGATTCCCTAGGTAGATCTTGGTTGCATTATGGTGTCCATGTTGTCTCTAATCACTGTAGGCTTGGCAGTCCTTGTTGTTTTTCCTAATTACGAGTTTGAGCCTCATTTGCATGATTCTTTTTCCCTCTTGACCTCACCCTCGGGACTCCCAAAAGACATAACTCGTCTTCTTTTAAGCACTTTTCAAACCCTCTAAACATGAAAAGATTGTCAAGCAATCTTGTGGCCCTTCACGCTCGTTAAATTGAAATTTGAAAGTCACGTACGTCCGGAGGTAGTTTACCCCTTTTTTAGTCCGGACGGTCAACTGTACGAACAAAGGTATACTCTAAGGAACTTCAGTTCTCTAGAAGAGTACTCTCAGGTGTCATTTTAACCCTTTTTCGGGCCTGAGGGACTAAATTTACAAAAAAGGAACCCCCATGGAGTCCATAGTTAATCTCTTTTCAGACTCCCTAAAATTGAAAAGATTGCCGAGTGACCTTATTCTTTCACACTCATTAAAATGGTCCAAAAGAACATTCCCGATGGAGTCCATAGTTAATCTTTTTTTCAGACTCCTTAAAAATGAAAAAATGGCCGAGTGATCTTGTCTTTATCACACTCGTTAAAATGGTTTTGAATAGATGTCTTGTCGGTGCTACTTTACCCCTTTTTCGAACCGACTAGACTATCTTCAAAAAATGTACCTCAGGGGAGTCTCCTTTTACATTTTTTCAGACTCTCTAAATATGAAAAACCGCCAAGCTTACCTTCTCTGGGCTCGTTAAATTCACATTGAAGGACGTTACCATTGTGTGTTGTATTAATCGCATTTCCATACCCGTGTCCTTGGCCTAGTGTCGGCTCCATGTTGCTCTCAACTGAACCATCTAAAGCATGCCTTATACACAAGCCCTGTAGCACTTTGCCTCTGCGTCTTGATGCCTTTGGCCCCTGGAGGATTTTTCCCGAGTGTCCTTACTTTGAACATCAATATTGTCCCTTTGCTTTGAAATTGTATGTTTGCAACACTCGTTCCTCCATTGTAACGTAACATTCTTTTATTCTTTTTCCAAAATTATTGAAAAAGACAAAAAAAATCAAATATACCCCAAAAAGAGGAAGGGAAAAGTATTTTCTTTATTTGCAGCATAATGAGTCACCCTTGGATAAAGCACATCTGTCTGTTTGTTTGTCAAACTGTGGGATTTAATACGACCTTAGGAAGTTGTTCTCACTACATAGAGCTATGTCCTCCTCTGTTTGGTTATTCTTCCAAACATATGGAGAGTTTGCATTGCCTCCTGCCTCGTAAACTTATGTTAATGCCGTGTTGCCTGAGTCTCATCATTTGTCGTGTTGTTGTCCGAGGGAATATTTTACCAAGCCTGAGTCGACACCTCTATAATTTGCCTCTTGCCCTCATACCTAGCCATCCTGAATGTCCAATCAAGTCTTTGTTCGAAATCAATGAAGTTTTCAGTCTGATCATCAAGATTCTCTAGTCCATGACCGACGATCCGTCGAAGACCTCTGGGTAGTGAAGTGGTACACTCATATTCCACTCCTACCTGAGTTTTGAAGATTTTGAAGTTGTTTCTCAAGCTCTAAAGACCTCATCTCCAGCCATCATGCCTTATCAGTTTCTACGAAGATGGATACTCTACATGTATACCTTTTTTATTTCAATATGTAGCTCCATTGTGTATTGCTCGCAGCTACATTTTATATAGTTATATGACATGAATCTACAATGTATTTGATTGGTATCCATGATTTTATTTTATCCCGAGCATGGGTATGCCCACCTCGGTGAGATAGTTGTTATTTTTGCAGACGGCACCTCCCAATTTCTGGTCCCTGGGCTCACTTGTTCGGCACATTGGTGAAGATTGTTAATGTATTTAGGCCATCAGATGCTTTTCTAACCTCACACATTAGGGGGCATCTGTTATAACCCTAATTTGCACCAGACGTGCTTACCTAGCATCAAGCCATCTCAGATTCCTTCTTTGCCAAAACACTGTTGAACAACTCTTCTTAAAAACACCTTTTATAAAGGCCCACGCACCCTGCTCCATTACTGCACATGTGTACACGCTAGCAGACCCAAAATAGCCTGCGTGTACCTACAAAAGCACAAAAAAAAGGAAAGTTGTTGAAGGAAGACACAGCTTTGGGTGAGTTAACTAAACCTTTTGACCATGCATGGCCGAGGGTTCGACCAAATACCTATCTTCTTCTAGCCTATAAAAGAAGGGTTAGGGGTCCCATTTGGAAGAGGAGAATCATAGTAAAGAAACTATACCTGATTGCGCATTCCCTTTGTCCCAACCCTTTAGCCATCCTTATGAAAAGAGAAATATAGAGAAAAGAAATTGGAGGACAGTTGAAGAGGAGCCCAGGACCAGGTTCATGGAGCAGTGGTCGACTTCATCATTGTAAGTTGATTTGTTGAAGTTAATAATAAAGAAGTACTTTTCCCATCCCACCATATGAGGTTTTCATGGTTTATTGCATACATATTTGAATCTCTAACCCATTAATCTGTAGGTCAAATGCATGTAGAGTTCTTTGTTTATTTTGTGTGAATGCAGGTCAGCCTTTAGAGGAGAGTTGCAGTCAAAGAGCGATCAAGCATGAAGAAGGATCGATATCAAACGCCAAAAATAAGGTATGCTCACTTGATCTTCTTAACTACGTATTTGCTTAAGAATAATGGGGATTAGGTCCGGGACGACGGTGGAAAGTAGGAATCTTTAGTTCTTTTCTGCATGCATAATAAAACCCTAAGTGCTAGTCCATAGAGGGATTTCCCACTCACAACAACTGGGCAGTGCGCTTCTCTTGGGATCATTTCATTCTTTCCATAGCTAACAGAGGCTTCAACTGCACCTGTATCGTCTCTTCTTGTTGCTTTGCCTCCTGGAGTTGTGACTCCAGTGCCTTTAGTTATGCATTCTCAGTGAGTTTCTCATAAGTCTAGGCACTGCAGTCACTGAGTTTCTTTCATTCCATGGAAAAAGATTTTATTCTCTCGACTGTGCTTCGGGTAGTCGCTTCTCTTTGATCTCTGACATCCTATGGAGTCGGCGGGGATAAGGAGGTCTGCGGACCAGTCCTTAGTGATCTCCTCCAGGTCCTCTTCTGTAAGTTTATAGTACAACTCGATTTGTTCCTTGTGTTCATCGGCTCGCATTGTAATGTAAATGACATGTCGATATGCGTTGAACTTCATCAGGGGTTAGAATCTCTGTAAGATGTTTGGATTCATGGGAGGCTCATCTTTGATGGCTCTCTTCAATTGAAGGTAGTAAGTATGAAAAACAGCGTTCAACTGCCACTGTTTGTTCATATCGCTTGAGTACCAAAGTGTAGTGAACTTCGGAGCAAGCGGATCAAATGACTCGATGTCCGGGAAGGTCGCACCTTCTGGCATCTCCTAGGAAATAGTGGCGATAAGGATGAGGAGCCAGCTGAAATGGAACACATAGCCCTGATCCTGAGCTTCACGGTAGCCTAGTTCGAGTTGACTGACTAGGTACTTCACCCAATTCATCTGTAATCCTTCTACACACTTCCCTACGAGGTCGATGACAAAGCCTGTGACCTGTGTGGGTTGATTCTTGTGTATCATCTTTCTAGCTATTAATTGACATTCTAAGTGCACTGCACCATTCTGGATGGAGGATACCCTGTAGCCTCATGTCCCCTTCTCGACATCATTGTATGTGTCCTTAATCTTCTGTTCTAGTGCACAATCTGTGGCCTTCCCTGGGTAGAACTCTTGCGGGTCAGGTCCTTGCATACTCAACCCTATGATCCTATGGATCAACTATAATACGGTGGTCTAGCCATAAATAGTTGTCATCGTAACATGACAGTAGCAGCTTGACACAGGCATTGACTTCCTGGTGTCTTCCGAAGTGTGGTATTTTCATGACATTTAGCAAGGTGGACTGCGCGAGGTTCATCGTCCACAGCTAAGGGATTATCTTTGAGTTCTTTCCCTTTGTCCTGGTTAGGTATTTGTATGGGGCGAGCATGTTGTAGTTTTTGCGATCTCTGAGGTTGAATTCACTGAATTTCAACTCTATGATCTTATCCTGTTGTGTGTGAACTACGTGTATCCCCTTCGAGATGTACGCAGTGACCATGGTGTACTCTAAATCATTGGGTACACTATCACGACTTGCTGCGTCGGCTAGAGGCGGGATATAGTCGGGTAATATAAATGGGATCAACTTCGCATTGGCTAGGTCATCTCTTTGTTTGGTTCTCTTTTCTGCTAATGGTCGGGATGATTCGGCTCTATGAGCAGTCGACGGAGAGGCTTGCAGTCCTCTCGTCGATGACGCTTGTATACCTGTAGACATCGACATTGTTCCTTCGATCATGAGGTCGATGAGAACTTCCTCAACAATTTTCTCTGTCGCACTGAACTCGTTTGACATATACACTAGATTTGAAAATATCACGGTCGGAGAGTAATCTCTCAATGCAATGGGATAGATGGAAAAAGCGCGATGATCACTGTGTGAAAATCAACTAATATGCAGGCTCAAATTCATAGTTAGCAAAAGTGTTCTCAGTGCATGGTGTGACGGTATAAATATATACTTGGTAACGGATCTCTTGCAATGGGTAAGAAGCCTTCATTAACTTAGTTCTGTCTGTTACGGTGCGGTCCCAACGATCTAGTGGCAAGCTATCTAACCATTAATGCCTTTCTTCCCATTCAAGGCGTCAGTCGAACGGTTATACTGTCTCTAACAGCTATATTGTTTTTCCATGGCGAAGTGCCATGTGACGTTGTTCTGGTATTCTAACGAAGCTCCAATTTTATAAATTTTCCTTCTGCAAATTTCCCTCGGGAACCTTCTGTAACTTTTCAAGCTTAGCTATCTTCTCACTTATTTTTCTATCCCTTTTTCCGGTGAGCTTCCTCTCGGAATTCCTTTTTCCATTCTAATTCTTATCTTCTTTTGGCATAGTAACTTCGCGTTGTTGAGACTCTCTCCTAGAAATTAGGGGTAATACTTCATTTGTATCTAGAATAGGTATTGCAATCTTCTGTGGGTCTTCTAGTGCTCTTTCAGCTTCGACATTCCAGTCTTTGGTTTTAAATAGCTTCACTTGGTTCTCATTTTCTTCAATCAAGTGTGCGATCTTCCTAGTCATGAAATCTTTTAGCTCTTGCTTATTTTGTTGTAAGACTTATTTTTTTTCCCTTCTGGCTTGATCTCTTTCAATCCAAGGTTTTCCAAGAAACATAGTAAATGGAGTGTTGTCCTCAATAAATTTAACAACTTCAAATTCTTCCTCTGTCGAAGTTCCCTTGTCACTCAAGGATATCTGGGTAAGCTTCCCACATAGGTTTATCAGCTTTCCTCTTAATAGTCCTATTCCTCCTAATGAAGGAATCATAGCAGGTCTTCCTATAGCTTCCCAATTTATTTCTGCCATGATATTCACCTGTGTTTCTTCATATAGAACACAGTCAATGTCAAATTCTCCTATTCCTTCTTCAATGCATTCGTTTTCTTTGAAGACCTCTGATAAAATGATATGTCGGTGATCATTCAAGGCTTCTTTCATCTGTAGCAATACTTTCTCTTATCCTTTCTGTGGTTCTATCATAATCTCAGTTTCTTGACTTTGCTCGTGGTCTTCTTGTCTCATATTCATCCTTTCAATCTGAGCAATCATTCTAGGGAAATCCAAAACTTCATGGTCCATATCTTTGCAACAGAAGCAACTAGGTTTTCTACCAAGGAATTCCTTAGCCAGATATCCCGGTCTTCTACAACTGTAACAAAGGGTTAATACCCTCTTTCTCTTAAATGATCCCCAACCTTTCTTGTACTGTGCGCTAGGGTCATAGTAGTTAACTTGCAAAAAATTCTTTCTAGGATCCTACATCCATTTGTTAGTCCAAGCATTCTTTCTATACATAGGTATAACATATTTTTCACTATTCTTATCATATCTACTTATATCACATCTTCTTTCATCTATCAGTGCCCTAGTTTTCAGGCTAGGACAAATCTTATCAAACATGCCTAGATCCATACTTTAGAAAAAAAAAAAATCCACTAATCTTACTTCTACATAACACAAAGCTTCCATATCAAAAACAATTCACTATTCTTACCTTTATTAGAGCACAAAGCGTTCAGATATTACGTCTTTTATTTAGATCGAACTTCTTTTCTTTAGCACAGAGCTCCACAAACTAAGTAGAGTACTGCGCAGTAGAGCGACAGATCTACGCATAGAGATTTCACAATTTCAGGTCAGATCTTTGCACAAATCCTCTTCTTTCTCAGTTCCCAGCAATCATAGTTTCAGGTCCCAGCAATGGAACCATTTGTTGGCACAGGGGAGACCCAGGGTTCAATGCTACAACAGCGCACCAACAAAACCCTAACTACCGGCCCTTTCGAAAATACCTGCAAAGCAGATGAAGTCTCACCTGAGGTAGAGGTAGGGGTGGTTGCAGGACTTAGATGTATGCAACCTTAGCTGGGACACATATCTGTGATTCTAATTCTTAACAGAGCACTTAGCAGTAAACATTCATCAACATTCAGTTCTTAGTAACAGCGCAGACAAACCCTAATTATAGAGCATCGCAGTATTCAACCAGATCCCCATCTAATAGCACTTAGCATGAAGAAATATCTTAGGTCTTAACATATTGAGCACTAAGCATATGTATATCATTCATATCTAACATCTATCCATATTATTAAGCACTAAGCATCGACAAATCATTCGTCTATATTAAAGCACTAAGAACATTAACATATAAGCACAAAGCAACATCAGTTCTATCTAACATTCATCTATATCATAGCAAGTTACACCTAAACACACCAAGACATCTCACAAAGCAGAGCAACACATCATATAAGTGGTTCACCCCCCCCTGGGGCTACATCCACCAACTCTTCTTCTCTTCTATTATCTTTTGTTAATCAGTTACATGCACAGAGCTCAAAACCCTACTCCGCATAGGACAGGAGATCTGCGTGCACCTCGCCAGATCCTCCTTCCCTGAGAAAGGTTATAGTACTAAGCCTTCTACAGTCACTTGCACTCAGCTCTAAAAGCTTCACACAGTATGCACAGAGAACTTACAATCCTTAGATCACATAGATCGATCACTAGCACTTAGCACAATGGCCTAACATCACATAGATGCCCCTCCTTACATTTCCTAGACATCTATTTATACTTTACAAAATAGGCCTAAACATGGGTAAACCCATGTTTTGACATCCCATACCCATTACATAATCCCAAACCCCAAAAAGGACCCAAAAAGGGGCTGAGAGCCTATGATCTCTGCTTCATCTTGCGCTCTCCCTTCGACGGGCTTTCGAAGTCCCAAAATAGGTCAAACTTGACCAAGGTTCTCCCAAAACTTGGTCAAGGGCCAACAGGTGGCGGCCAACGGAAGGAGTAAGGGTGACGTGCAGTAAATGCATGTCGCCTCCACCCACAATTCATTAACTCATCAGTACATGCCAACAAGATTTTCATTAACACCATTAATTTAAACCCTACATTGGAATATGCATCTGTTACTTGTCAAATGTTCCATCCAAAACATATCTCCCATTTCCAACTTGACCATATTACATATCAACTATATAATCCAATAAACCATGTATCGAATCATCCAAATAGCGTGATCCACATCAACTCATGCCATAACATAATCACTATACATATCAATTATATAACTCAAAAAAATCGCATAGCTACTAATTTAATATCTAGGATAGCAATGACTCATTTAAAAATTGATGCATGTAGCATAGTATATAGCATGTTTTAGTTTCTTCCTTTTGATTTTATATTGCCTTTTGTTTTTTTCCAATCGCTTGTGTATGTCATTGCTAACATGTTTATTGTGCAAGTCTCTTAGTAATAGATCCAATAACAGGTTGCAGTGATAGAAAGGGTAACATAGGTCGTTGCAAAATAAAACTTAAACCTAGAGCAGTGGAAAAAAACCATAGAACATGCCTTATCCATCGCCAATAAAACAAAATTATTTCACCATGTAAGCAGTGTCAAATAGTAGCACGACATCAAACAAGCACCAGGCCTAATCTCCAATCTACAAGGGGTCCCACCTACTAGTATTATTTATCTTTAATAATAATAGGCTTTAGAAACACTTTGCGGGCAGAACTTCGTTGTGATTTTAATCATCAACAAGTCATGTACATACACGTGTTGTCCTTCTTCAAGAGGCGTATATACGTGCTTTCCATCTGAACAGTTGTGTACATCATCCTTTTCTGCTTGGTTGTTGGGTTTGATGTTTGTTGGGTAAGTTTTGATGGTTGTTGAGTCTTCTTGGTTCTCTGTTATGATTGTTAAGTGTCTATGGAATGATAGGAAACCTTTCTTTGGTTGAATTTTTGGGCAGTGCCTTTCTCATCATCCTTTTCATTTGATTGTCCTTGCATCTTGGGTTGGATGTTTGCTTCTTGATATCCTACTTGGTTTGTCTCTGTTTACAGACAATGAGGTTTTTATATCAAGTTGTTGTTCATTCCTTGCATTTTCATTCTTTTATATTGAAAATACAAAAATATTAGGCATTTTACATTGTTGGCATTTGATCTTTTGAGTCCTTATCATTTATCTTAGTACATGTAAAGAAAGATTGCATCTTATTTGGAATTGCATAACTAAATTGAGAACTTCATTTTGAAAAGCATATCATTTATTGGGAATTAAAGTTAGGACTTTGCATGTTATTCATATTCATTTATTTTACTTGTTGAGTCATAACATCATTAGTTTCATGACTGCACCTTTTGAGTAAGCAAGGCCACTAAAAGCAACGCTGATAATTGAAAATTGATTAGTAACGATTTTATTTTCTAGGGTGCACAAACTAGCTTAGGATTTAGAGCCTTGGAATAGGATTTTGTGAGTAAACTTCTCCAAGGCTATTAAATCAACATATGTGTCTGACTAAGGGAGTGTAGAAATCCATTGTATAATTGGTGACGTCAGGAGGCTCCACTTACACCGGAGTTAAACACGAGGTCCTGTGAGGTTGGTTGAGGGGATATCTCTCCAATACCTTCTTAGCGTCAGATATATTTCTAGGGATCTATTCATATATGGGGATCTTGATAGTACCTTTACCTCTGTGAGAGGCAGTGCTTTCGAGGTTTCGAGCTTTGTTGCCTTGCCCATACGATGGACTTGATTTATGACTGTTAGCGTTTGCATCGGTTATATCATGGTTTCTTAGTTGCTTGACATAGGTACCACATAGGTTACTTGCAAGGGTTATTCTGCAGGTACCCTGGGTTAGATAAGGGTCGGACAACACACAACCTTTATGGAGGATTACCTCTCTGGGGGATCTAACCAAATGGTTTTTAATCCCATGAGGGTCCTTATAACTAATTGTGATACCTATGATATTTAGCAGGGAGTCTCAAGCCCCTCTTAGGCGAGCGATACCTACTTTAGGGAGGGAGTCCCATTTCAGCCACTTTATCCTCTTTATGTGCATATTGGCCTTTTGATTATTTTGGTGTGCTCTTTGATTACTATTTGGCCTTAGGATTTTCTTTTTATATCATGATTCTTGAGTCATTGTGGAACCGGACCAACTTCCCCGTAGGTCTCTCATCTTGTTACAGTTACCACCACATTTTGAGTCTTTTCCTTCTAAAAGGTGTAAATTTATCAAACGTGGTACACACACCTCCACTTATCAAACTTGTGATCATACAAGGATGAATATTGAATCGAGTCAGAAAGATATTGGGAGTCCTTCAACTCTCATACCCACTATAGTTAATGATATTCCTTTGAAACCTTCAACCATTATGGTTGTAGTGTCGAAGGTTCCTATCATCACTCTTGTCTGTTTTGTAGTGAATACTCAACCTATAGCTAGAACACATTTCAAGTCCCTTTTTCACTCATCGGGCTACAATATTCAATCCATCCCTAAGGCATGTAGCCCTTTTTCTTATGGTATGTTGAATTTCACTTCTCAATTTTCATCCTCCATCCCTACGGCTAGTCTGAATAATAGTATTGGACTTGGGGGCATGGCTCCTTCACATACTCCATTCTTGTTTAGTTGTGCTCATGTCCTACAAATGACTCCTACAGTTGGAGGCCTTCCTCCTTTTCACCACAGGTCTAATCTTGGTTCTAATTCTCTTGGATGGAGTAACCAACCTGGTGGACAAGATATTCTTCACGTTATGTCATTTACACCCATGTCCTTTCTACTGATTCTGACCAATACTTTTGGCATGATGAATGCACCTTTATCCTCCGGATTAACACTCAGAGGAGGTCGGTTGCATACTTTAGGAAACCCCCAACATGGAGTCACTCTGGTTGGCGGTAGTTTTTACAACCCTCATTAGAACATTCCTACTAGAATGGTGCCCAACCAACCTCTCATGAATCAATTCAGAGGAGGGTCTTACAATCCCAGACAGGGCCATGGTACTTACCAGAACCCTGGATGGGCTGCGATTCCCCAACAGCAATCTTTCCAGGGAGCTTGGGGCCAGATGTCGCAATCCCGTATCCATTTTCTGGCCATACTCAATCTGCCAGACTTGTCTAAGTTAATGAACGACCCTGTGTGTCATGATCCGACATCGCCCCCCGTCCTCACTAACCTTCCTTCAGATATTTCAAATTCGAGGGTAAAACTAGTGAGGATCCTTGTGATCATGTTACCACTTTTCACCTTTGGTTCTCTTTGAATTCCCTTAACGATGATTCTATTCAGTTAATATTGTTTCAATGCACCTTCACGGGGGTCACTGCGAAATGGTATATCAAGCTACCTAGGGGGACATATAGAACTTTTAATCAAATGGTTTTAGTCTTCCTCAACCACTTCCAATTGTCGATTCGTTACGATGCTGGCATAGAAATTCTATCGACCTTTTGTCACGACAAGGCCACTCATATCTTGGATCACATCCAGGAGTGACATAGATGGAAGAGGTTGATCAAGGCCTACATACCCCCCGAAATTCCTGCTAGAGTGGTTCCCTAAGTCTCTACAACCTTATAATCGAAGGATGCTTCTACATCCAGGGTTACATCTGAGGAAGAAGCAATTTTTAAATCCAAGCAGTTATATCTTATATATGCTTAGTCTGGGATGTTATACGAGATTCTTCTGTACACATCGAGGTCAAAATATTACCCTAGACAAAAGCACGGGCCTCATGTTGATGGCATTGTAGGATCTTCCAATGTGAAATCTGCAGACTCGGTGACAAGCCATTTGAAAGAGTTGTCTTTAAACTAGTTTGTAGGAGGGACATCTTCGTTTGTGTCCTCCACTCTCACTTAGTCGGTGGATGTACATTCTGTGCAATCATCGACCAACCCGAATGGTAACCAGCAACCAGGAAGGAATAAGAAGAAAGGACGTGGTAATAATCGTAAGGGTGGGAAGAATAATAATAAACCCAAGGAAAACGATAATAATGAGAAGTTGAATAATAATTTTGGTGAGGGAAAGAAATAAAGGCGGAAGGTGAAGTTTCCCTGCAATCTTTGTATAGACAACCACCTTACCCATTTATGCCCCAAACTTGCAGAAGTTGTGAATCTTTTATCCCTACCACCCACATTGTTGACTGATCCTTTTCCACATAATCATCACTTGGCCTCGAGCTCCTCAAATGTCAGAAATGTGGCAAGTGGGAGTCAAAACCCACCAACGCAAGACGGTGACCGTTTATGCATCAATATGGCTGAATATGAGGTTAATGTGGCCACTTGGTCTCATGATTACAGTTCTCCATAGACTGTTCCTGGTCTAGAGTCTCCCCCTCCTCCGGAGATGCCTTTACAGATTGAAAAACCAGAGCCCCCACCTCGTATTCTGAAAGGATTACTCAAGCACTCTACCCACAATATTAATGCTAGAGCCACCCAGAATTACTCTATTGTTGAAGATCTGGGTCAAACCCCTTGTGCAATGTTGGCTCTGGAGGTACTCTAGATGTGTCCTTCACAAAGGAATTCATTTCTATCTGCATCAGGAGCTCTAGATACTTGTGGCTCGAAAGTTATCAAGTTTGACATCATAGATGTGAAGCCTCGCTTGCCTTACCATGTGGAATTCAAACCACGTGGGTTACTCAAAGTATACCATCAAGCATACTGTTGTTGATGAAGGCATTTCCACATATGTGATGTCCTTGGTCTGTTGGAAAGCCCTCGGCTCTCTGACCCTTTCTCAGTCTCCGACCATGTTGACTTCTTTTGATGGTCATTCCTTCCTCCCTCACGGTATTGTTCTTTCCTTTTCGGTCCAGTTAGGTGGGAAGACAGTAGAGGTGGATGTTGAGGTGGTTTATGCACCCCTCAATTATAACTTGTTACTAGGACGCAACTAGACTTATGTTATTACTGCAATCGTATCGTCCGTTTTCTGCACTCTTTGCTTTCCCCATGATGGGAAGATCGTGATAATCAACCAATTGTCCTTTGTGTATGCTATCCCCAATGCATCTTTTGGACCGTCGATCCCCGTGATCGACAATTATCCGCTGGCAACTGAGAATATCAATGTCGGAATGTATTCATCCCTTATGGGTACCTTCGACTTCATGGCACCGGTTCATCATATATACACCATGTCCAGTAGTTATACTTCATCAAAGAGGTTCCTTCCTTTCCACACTTCCTATTTTAACGATCCTTGGACCCCATTTTCCTCGACTACGTATTGTGAAGGTCATTCACATTCTAGAATGGCCATGTCACTATCGGTAGTAGATATTGTGTATCAAGTTTTTCTTAACTCTTCCTCCAATCTGGATCCTATTACCTCGCAGACGGACGAGGAGGATCATGTTCTAAAGCCCGTGTGGGCCACTTCGTCATCTTGTTCACATGAATTCCTTGATGACACTTTACCTTTAGATGAATCTATCATAAAGGCCATGAATGGTTTTGACAAACCCTGGGATGATATGCATCATCTCTCTTATTTTCTCCCAGAGCTTGCTAGAATCAAACAAGATGATTTTATATCTACTTTGAGGGAGATATTCAGTCACAATATAGTTCCACTTGATACACATGACATTTATGCCAAAGGAAACATGGATAGTATATCTCCTACCGTCATGATCGATATCTCTTGTATCCCTAGTAAGGTTGAAAATGTATACATCGGTGCAGATTGTTCGCAAGAACTTTTGATCTACATCGATCTCTTCAAGGAATTTCAAGATGTATTTGCTTGGTCATATGAAGAGATGCCAGGAATTGACCCTCGAATTCTCAAACATGAGATTAAAACCTACCTAGATGCTAAGCCTGTTCGACAATGACATAGATCTTTCAATCCTAGGAAGGCCCATGCTATTAAGGAAGAGGTAGAAAAACAACTTAATGTTGGCTTTATCTACCCAGTTCCCTTGACTGAATGGGTATCCAATCTCGTTCCTGTGAATAAAAAGCAAGGAACCATCCACGTATGCATGGATTTTCATGACCTTAACAAGGCCTATCCCAAAGACAACTTCTCGATACCCTTCATTGATCAGATCCTCAATGAATGTGTGGGAAGTGATTTTTTTTCTTTCATGGATGGATTTTCAGGGTATAACCAAATTCATATTAAACCCGAGGACCAACATAAGACAAAATTTATTTTTCCTTGGGGTACTTTCGCATGTCAAAATATTCCTTTCATCCTTAAGAACATCGGAGAAACCTTCCAACAAGATATGACCTTCACATTTCATGATCTCAAGCATATAGTCGAATCCTATCTCAACGATCTTACTACTCACTCCCGTGAGAGAGTGGATCATCCTAAACACCTTAGGCTAGTTTTCGAAAGATGTCACCATTATCGCATTCGGTTGAACCCTCATAAATGCATATTTTGCCTTAGGTCAGGTCAACTTCTATGATTTTTAGTCTCTGAGTTTGGGATCATGGTAGATTCATTAGAGGTTGAGGAAATACTTTGATTACCTTCCCTTCGCACTATTTGTCAACTTCAAGGTTTACAAAGGAAATATAACTTTTTATGTCAGTTTATAGTAAAATATGTCAATATTACTAAGGGTTGCATGTGTCTCTTAAAGAAGGACACTCCTTTTATCTGGGATTAGCGAGCCCAGGAATCCTTCGATGCTTTGAAGAAATCCTTGGTATTGATGCCTCTGCTGAAGTCTCCATACTATGGTAGAGATTACTTGATTTATGTCTCCGTGTCTAAAGAGACAATTGGTATGGTGTTGGTTCAGGAGGATGATGAGCTCTATGAGCACATAATTCACTATCTTATTCGAAACTTAGTCAGCCCTCAACTCAATTATTCTCATGTGGAAAATCTCTCTTTGGTTGTCGGGAACGCATTCCAATGATTACGACACTATATATTGCTTTGAAAAACTATCATGGTTGTTGATGTTAATCCATTTCAATACATCCTTACGAGTCGTATCATAGGGGGAAATTACAATAAATGGATTTTCATTCTACAATAATTCGATCTCGATTTCGCTTCTACGAAATCCAAAAAATCACTAGTATTTGCAGAGTTAATATTTGACTTCCCTCGATTAGATGAGGATTTTATTCATGTTTATTCATTTGTAGATGAACACATTTTCCTTGTCTCGTCATTAGACCCCTGGTATGGATATATTTTTCTCTATCTTCAAATGTTAAAGTTCCCTCAACATATCTCGTGAGATGACCGATGACGTATACGATACCAAGCTAAGAACTACCTTATCGTCGGTGACACTCTATATCGTTGAGGAATAGACAATATCTTGCATCATTGTTTAACTCATGAAGAAGTCGAGTCTGTTCTAAACAACTACCACAGTGGGGCTTGTGGTGGTCATCTATCCAAGCTTACGAAAGCCCAGAAGATTTGTCAAGCTGGTTATTTTTGGCCGTCTATCTTTAAAGATTGCGTTGAAGCAGTTAAGATGTGTCACCCCTGGTAGGTGCTCACTCAAAAAATGCGCTCTCACCTAGCCCCTCTCCATCTATTCATTATCATGGGTCCCTTCACCAAGTGGGGGGTGGATTTTGTGCATTGCAACCCAACTTCGGATGGGGGAAATCATCACATTATCGTGGTCATAGACTACTTTACTAAGTGGGTCAAGGCCATTCCTACAGTTAAATATGATGGTAAGATTGTTTCCTTCTTCGTATTCAATCAAATTATAGCTAGGTTCGGAATCTAGAGTGATATTGTCATTGATCATGGAAGTCACTTTCAGAATGAAATGATGAAAGAACTAGCATCAAAACTGGGGTTTAGGCATGGTCATTCTTCCCCTTAATATCCCCAGGAAAATGGACAAGTAGAGGATGTGAACAAGTCTCTCAAGACCATTTTGCAGAAAATTGTCAGCCATAGCAAATATGACTGGCATATCATGCTTTATCCAACACTTTGGGCATACCGAGCCTCAGTCAAAACTTCTACCAGTTTTTATCATTTGCAGTTAGTACACGATGTGGAGTTGATATTACCTATTGAATGTGAAATCCCTTCTCTCATATTGGCAGTTTCACTCCTACCTGACACTTACGATGTCGAACAACGCCTCATACACCTAGAGATTCTAGATGAGCAGCGTCGAGATGCCTCTATGACTATCGAAGAAAATAAAATACATGTTAAGGTCCAATACAATAAGTGTGTCTATCCTCATCAGTGTTTTGAGGGTGACTTGGTCCTTCTATATGATCAAGCCAAACAACCACTGGGGGCAGGAAAGTTCAAACCCATTGTTATAACCCTAAATTGCACCATCCATGCATACCTAGCATCAGGCCAACTCATTGCCCTTCATTGCCAAAGCCATGTTGAACAGACTCTTTAAAAACCTCTTAAAACAAGTAACCCACACCCTAACCTATTACTGGGTGTGTTGG
>JASDQU010204979.1:0-12199 GCA_032191745.1 Picea mariana
TGGGGGTTTTGAGGGTTTTGACTTAACAAACCCTAGAGGACGATTCGGTGGTGAAAGATTCCACCTAGCTTGTCCCAAGCTTGGTCTCAGAGATGCAATACTCTCCCACGCCATTCTAGTTCCAGATATACTCAGTTGCAGGAGGATTCTACATCAGTTGCAGGGGCAGAGAGAGAGGGTGCACCAGTTAGGGTTTCCAGCAAGCGGGGCGCACCATCCATTGAGGGAAGATTCCTCCTAGCTGAGGAGAAGTGGTTTTGGGAATTCCAGGTATTGGGTTTTCCTTGCAGGTACCATAGTGCCATTGTTGGAGGGTTTTGGAGATATTCTTATGGAGGATTGAGTGGCATTGAGATTGGGACGATTGCCCAAGAGGAGGGCGCACCACATCTTGGAGGATAGCTAGATCCAAGGATCTAGCAGGTATTTTGCCTAGTTGAGCACTTGGGTTTTCATTGTCATGCCCTGATCTATCATTCTAGTGGATTGGTGGAGTTGTTGGAGGTCTCTAGGAGAGAGGTCGAATTATTAGGGTTCCAGGCATCCAGGGGGGTGCACCATACATTGGAGGAGGTTCATATCCATAGGGTTTGAGAGGGATCTTGGAGATTCGGGCACCTAGATTGTTCTTGCCATAACCCGATCTACTGTTTGGCATCTTTATTGAGGTGATTAGACACCTTTGGCAGTAGGGATGAATTATTGAGGAGGTTCAACATTCCAGCAAGGCGTGACATATTCCAATGGGGGTTTGGCACTTCATATGGCCCAGATCTACCTTGGTATTGGTCTTCATCTCTTATCCAGCCTTTGGAGGCTTATTTTTTATTATCGGAAGCTTTTTGTAGCAGCTCTATTGTCTATCTTATTATCCATCTGTTGAGCATTCCAGATCGACATCTCATTGTAGCAGGTTCTTCTATTTCATGAATAAAAGCAGATTTGAGATGTTTTGGCTTGTCTATGATATTGCATATGGTTGAGGTATGTTCCATGATTATATCTTCTTGTTTACTGCTGCAACACATATATAAATCATCAACTAAACCCTAAGGCCAAAATCAAGAGGCCATCCTGCAAGTAAACACATGTAAACAAGTAGATCAACAAAGTGTTTGACTAAATGCCACAACCAGAAAAGTTTTAAAAGACACCAAAACCGTGATGTTCCTAGAATAATGGCTTGGGACCATTACAGCTCTTTTCCTTAAAGGTATTTCGGAAGAATAACTAGAGACACTTAACCCGATGGCATCAGGTGACATATCCCATAAACCATTTACTGAAATCTGTGAAATGTGTAGGAATTACTCGAGGAGTAGAGCCAAAATGGGGAAGAGTGTTCAGGATCCTTATAGTAGAAACCTAAAAACAATTAGTTCAGGTGGTATCACAAGGGTAGAGATAGGGAACCTATTGGAGAACTTCAAAACTGATATCTTAAGTACAATAGGTTCCCAGTTGGACACCGTAAAGATTAAAAAGAAACAGGAGGAGGAGAATACAACAATGTGCATATTTTGTCCAAGATGCAGGAGGAAGTATTCCTCAATGGAATGCCCATTATATAATATTTCAATTTGTGGCTTCTGCACTGAAGACCACCCAACTGAAAAATGCCCATCACTGCCCAGTTTATTAGCCATTTACAGAAGTGGGGATCCTGGGGAATCCTCTTATGCACCTAGGATGTCATGGAAGCCTAGGAGTCAGCCTACATACCTAGATATACCACCTCAAGTTCCACCCTATTATCAACAACCACAACAGTGAAACTCACCGACTTGGCAAAACGGGTCTACAAAGTATCACCATCCTTGGCTATAAGGATGGAGAGGAGGGCATACCCAAGGAAACACTCAAGCTCAAACTATCCCTATGCCCACTCATCCTTACCCCTAGTTTCCTATGAACATCCTGCAATGTTTTCCAAGTTTTGTTCCCCACCTTTACCTCTTATTCCACAACAACCCTAGCAATACCAGAATACAAGCTCCCCAATACTGACATTGTTATCGGCACAACCAGTTCCCAACCCTAATAACAAACCAACTCAACCTCTTCACAATGTTGAGATACAAGCCTTTCTGGCATATGTTATTTCTCTTGTTCCATTGCAGTATATTCAACTAAGGTCAGAAAAAGTTCTAGATAGGCAGAGGCCTTCAGTAGTCATCCGGGAAGAAGAAGAAGATGAAACTCCCGAACAACCCATGGATGACACTAAGTGGGAATATGTTATCGTTCCTAAATACCAGGAACCCAAGCTTCCCCAAAATGAATCTTCACAGATTACAAAAGCCCCTCTTTATCCAGAAATATTAGTGATTGAGAAACCCACCACTCATCTGGAATTTGACATTTTGAATGAATTGAAGAATATTTGTGTCAAAATTCCCTTGTTACAAGCCATAAAGGACATTCCAATTTACAGTGACGTGGTCAAATAATTTTGTATCAAGAATCCAAGGAGGAAACAAAAGGATCCTCCAACAGTACATTTGATAGGAGAATTCTTTGAGTACATATCAGAGCAGCCTAAGGTCGCAAAATATGGGAACCCAGGGAACCTCGTAGTAACAATAACCATTAATAAGGTTCCCATCGGAAACACTCTCATAGACTTAAGGGCAGCCATTAATGTCATGATTGTTACTACCTTGGAGGAATTATAATTAAAACCTCTTCTTAGACCTACCCCAACAATTTTGGAATTAGCAGATAAGACAAAGGTTATACCTGAAGGAATTTTGGATGATATCATAATTACATTAGCCTCATGGGAATACCCAGTAGAATTTCTTGTCATCCATTCAAAGGATCCTACAAAAGGGCATCCTATTATCTTGGGAAGACCTTGGTTGGCCACAACCAATGCATTTATTGGTTGTAGAGAAGGTGAAATGACAATCTCAAATGGACTTTCTATACAGAAGCTTACCATATACCCACCATCTCAACCTATCATGGAGAATCTATGGTAGCTTGAATGTCCATACGAAAATGAGGACTGGGAAGAACCTATGTTGCCAAGTGATCATTCTTGGGCACTTCAAGAGAAAACAACGGAAAATGTGCTAAACCAGTTTATTTTTGCTATCACGTGTGTTGATTTTCCACAATCTTTTCCCCAATTTGAGTACATGTTTGGGGAAGAATTTTAAGAACAGTTGGACCCATCAACTTTGTCTTCGACATATTTTATTTTTGAGATAGATGAGTCTACCACATCTTATACCATGCCATATGAGATCAGTCCAGAGAAATTCCTACATATAAAATTCGGACTAGATGCAGACCAAAAAAAATAGTTAGTAAATTTCCTTAAAGAACAACCAAGGGCATTCGCCTGCGAATACACTGATATGAAGGGTATACACCCTAATACATGCATTCATCACATATATACCCAGGAATAAGTAATACTTGTTAGGAAACCCCGGAGGAGGATGAACCTGACACTCAAGGATATAGTAAAAGAGGAGATACAAAAGTTATTGAATGTCGGCTTTATTTATCCGATCTCCGACAGTAAATGGGTATCCCCACTTGTAGTGGTTCCAAAGAAAGTAACTGGGATATGGAGAATTTATGTCGATTTCTGGGAACTTAATAAGGCCACTCTAAAGTATTATTTTCCCCTTCCTTTCATTGACCAAGTCTTGGATACCTTGTCAGGGAATAAGTACTTCTCCTTCCTAGATGGATATAACAGGTACAACCAAATTTTCATAGCACCTGAGGATCAGGACAAGATTACTTTCACTTGTCCTTGGGGCACCTATGCCTATAGGGTCTTACCATTTGGTTTATGTAATGCTACTGCCACATTTCAACGAGCAATACTAGGGACATTTGTTGATATTATTCATGGTTGTGTGGAAATATACATGGATGAATTTACATTATATGGAAATACTTACCAGGAAGCCCTAGATAATCTAGAGAAAGTCCTTATCAGATTTCAAGAAATGAACCTATCCTTAAGTCATGAAAAATGTAAGATGTTGTTGACTGAAGGAGTAGTCTTACGACATCACGTTTCATCTGAAGGGATTAAAGTGGATCCTGCTAAGATTGAGGTAATCATCAAAATTCCACCCCCCAAGACTCAAAAAGAGGTAAGAAGCTTTCTTGGACATGTCGGATACTACCGGCTATTTATTGAAAATTTCACAAAGATTGTTGCACCCATGTTTGGATTGTTAATACAAGATGTTGATTTTATTTGGACTGATCAGTGTCAAACAGCCTTTGAAACTCTGAAAGCTATTTATGTGTGGCACCAGTTCTTAGGGGGGCCAATTGGGCCCTTCCATTTCACATATCCACTTATGCCTCTCATACTGCAATAGGAGGAGTATTAGGGAAGAAAGAAGACCATCAGTCCTATGTCATTTATTTTATGAGTAAGAACGTGTCCCATGCCATGTTAACCTATACAGTTACCGAAAAGGAATTCTTGGTAGTGGTCCATGCCATCAATAAATTTTGCCATTACATCACAGGATACGAAGTATTTGTACATACAAATCACTCTTCCATTAGATTTCTCCTGAATAAACCCATTACCAATGGTTGAGTGACTAGGTGGCTCCTGTTATTACAAGAGTTCAATATCACCGTCCTTGACCGACCTAGAAAGGAGATTTTAGTAGTTGATTTTCTTTCATGCATAAAACATGAGGGTGATGATATTTTTCTAGATGAGCATCTCTTTGCCCTATTTGTAAATACCCCATGGTTTGCAGACATGGAAAATTATTTGGCTACTAGGAAGTTACCAGCTCATTTGTCACCTCATGAAAAGTGTAGAATTATCACGCAGAGTGTTAACTACTCTTGGGTTGGCCATGACCTTTTTCGTACTGGTCCAGACTTGATTATTCATAGATGTGTCTAAGAAGATGAGATACCAGAAATCCTACGAAGTTGTCATGATGGACCATGTGGTGGCCATTTTTTCGACAAACATGCAACATATAAGGTGTTGCATTCAGGTTATTATTGGCCTAGCATTTTTAAGTATGCTTCCAAATATGTGAGGAGTTTTGATAGCTATCAAAGGATAGGAAGACCCATGTCAGCTGACGAAATGCCCTTGCATGCCCAAGTTATGATAGAACCTTTTGAGAAATGGGCCCTTGACTTTGTGGAACCAATTTCACCCATGTCTCGTAAGAAGAACTATATTTTGGTTTGTACAGATTATGTCACCAAGTGGGTAGAATCAAAATCCTTATTTAGGGCTACCGAAAAATCTGTTGTTGAATTCATTTATGAAGAAATATTTACATGCTTTGGTGTTCCTCGTGAAATTTTTATAGACCAGGGCACCTAATTCACTTCCAAGTTGATGAAGGAATTAACGGAGAAATATGGGATCAATCATTGCAAGTCTTCTCCATATCACCCACAAGCTAATGGTCAAGTAGAGTCCACAAACAAAGTTTTGGAAGCTATCTTAACCAAGAATGTTCAATTACACCATAGAGATTGGGTTGATAGACTTCTAGAGGCTTTGTGGGCATATTGTACAACCTAGAGAAACACCACTAAGCATACCCATTATGAGATAGTGTATGGAAAACAAGTACTTATACCAATAGAATTCGAAGTAAGGACTTTCTGTATTGCCGCACAATTGGGATTAAACCTAGATGAGGCACAAAAACAACAGTACCTACAATTAAATGAGTTGGACGAGATTAGGCAAGATGTTATCCAACAAACAATGTTAGTTCAAAACCAGAGGAGCAAGTGGCATGACAAATTTATCAAGAAGAAACAATTCCAACCTGGTGATTGGGCTTTGTTGCTTGACTCTTAATTTAAAAAATTTTAAGGAAAACTTACCACTCAATGGTTGGGTCCTTATGAGGTAGTTATCATGTATGATAATGGGGTTGTTAAGATTAAAACAATTGACAATGGACAAGTCTCTTTCGTAGTGAATGGACACCGACTCAAACTTTACTGCAAACCCATTTCCAAAGAAGATTTTCTACAAGTCATGTCAACTGAAAAGGAATTGGCCTTAGTAGATGGGGAATTTTCTTCTCCCTCCCCCTGTTCTTGAAATTTTTTTATGAATTTTGATTGTACATATGTTAATAATTTGAAGTGTGTTTTTGTTGATAAACAATCCTAGAGATTTTTGTAGGTATTTATTTCACCGTGAGTGGACAATTTCAAGGAGACAAAAAGGGAAGTATTTTCCTTCAAAAAAGATATTGCTTTATTTGAACCTTGTTGTCTGCTTAAGCATTAATTGAATAATGACTTGTTGTAAATAAGCCATATTTTTGCAAGATTTATATATTCCTTTTTCTCAAGGCATATTTAATGGCAGTTGCTCTTAACCTCCACCACTATATGATATAATGAAGTGACACCTTGACTATCAAACCTAGAGGTTACTCGTATAATTTCCCCAAGAACCCTAAGTAGGTGATTAAATTATCTTTATGAAAGAGTAGAAAGAAGGTCTAATTAGCAGTTAGCCATGGAAACATCACTATAACTTAAAAAAGAAGAAAGTGAGTCGAGCCTAAAGATACCTTTCTGTTCTTTCCAATGGTACCATCCACTACACACTAAAAATGCTTGATTATACCATATCTTTAGATAGGATAAGTCCACTTAAGTACCCCTTACATCAGGACAATCTATAAGAGATACATAAAGAAGAGTCATCCTCTAACATAAATACCATCCCAATCTTAAATAAAATTTTCAGAGTTGTCTCCCCATCTTCTTGCAAAAAACAATCTTTATATAAAAATCTTAAAAGACGGTGGACCAGTCTATATTGTAAAAGGGTGTAAGAGGCTAACCCATCGGGATACTGAACAGTTCTGCTGGTAGCGGGTATTGGCATGTGTTATGACTAGGTAAACCCGTCGGAGTACTGAACATGCTTGTTGGCAGTGAGGCATTCTACCTAGCGAGGGTGATAATCTAACAAGCAATAAATAAAATTCCTAAATCTTAAACATGTCGTGATGTACGACATTACTTGTAGACAAAGCTGAAAAGAGGTATGCATGGTTAAGCAAAGGTCAATGAACTCCATAAATTTGCCATTGGGAACTAGCTTTAAGCCTATCCTAAGACTCTCTCGCCTACCTCTTCTTAACTATATGTAGGATGTTTTGTCCTATAGGTGGGGCCATATTTTAACCGTCTCGTCAGACTAATGTGTGAAATTTATCTCTACACTTGACAAGCTGTAAATCTTAGGCTATTGGGAGAATTGACTAGTTTCCTATATTTTTTATTGTGAGGTGTCACAATGGTTAGGAGTGGGGGAGGGGTTTCCTAAGCTGACAAATGATAAACACTGCCTATCTATACTATAATCCATGAGAAGAGGAAGTAGAATCTTTGTAAAAAAAAAATTATATTGTTTTCACGATATTATGGGCTATTATATCAACAATTGTTTTTATTGAAATGCTAAAATTTTATACTGCTGACATCATTGTGTGTTATAATCATGTTGTACATTGTGTCAATTACAGACTATTAAATGCTCACTACATATTTGTGTTACATGCCTATGAACATAGGAACAAATTATTTAGCAGAGGAACAAATTGTTTTATAATATTACAAGAACGATGACAAGGCAATTAACAGTGGATCATTATATTCACACTTATCATGTCCATGCTCCTATTTACCATGAATATCATAAATTTCCCAAGCTGAGTGCTATGGGTGAACGTCCATTATAATGGGGATAATTTCTATTTGCACAGGAGTACCATATGAAGTGCCATATGGGGTGCCATATGGAGTGCCATTTGGAAGACCGGATGGGGTGCCATCTGGACGACTCGATGAAGCGACATATGAAGGACCACGATTGCATGCAAAAAAGGATCGTTCGAATTGATACACATGTTTCACTAGTAAGTTGAGATGAATTGGATGGTATGTCGTTAAAATTCACATTGATAATTAAATTAAAAACTTTTAATGCATTTTTATGATCAAATGTCCAAGTCGAAGACTTGGACATTGATCTAATTCACACATAATTGCAATTGCCTCCAAAGTACACCATTCGAAATTCAAATGTTGCGTAATCATAGTCACACATGGAAATCGTGTGTGATGAATTCTCTCACGAATTCAACTATTTTCCACCTTGATTGCATTAAAAATCGGGTGTTTTTCCCTAATTTCCATTCCACTCATCCCCTGCTTGTTGTGTCGCGCTCACCCTCTGACCAACTTTGTTCTTCTGCTCATCCTTCGCATTGTAACCATGCCTAAACGCTATGAACCTTCCTCCTATGCCAAGCTTCTGGCCATTCCTGAATTCGTAGAGTGTAGAGAGATTTTCCTTCACACAGGGTGGGGACCATTCTTGGCCTGTCTGCAGGGCCACAACGATGGCGTCTCACTGCAATTCACTCTAGGGTTTGATGGGAGGCTGGTGCACGTAGGGTCTCTATCCTTCTTGGTCTCTGAGGAGTCAATTTTCTCAACCACGAAACTGTAACGGGTTCGAGATCGATGGTTCAAACACCATCAATTTCCACGACCAAGCTACAACAGAGTATTCAAGCCTAAATTTCAAAATGTGTCTGGAGCTAAAGGGTACTCCAAACAATGGATCACGGATGAATTGATTAATCCCCTGATCATCATTACCAGGCTTATCACTTTTGAAGGTAGGTACTATATCTTCAAAGCTTGTCATTTTCGTCTGTTAGCTCATTTCCAATTTAATAAGCCCCTGAATTTTCCTTTATACTTCTTGAAAAGTCTTGAGAAATTTGTTTCCCAAGTGCGTAAAAACATGTCCAATCCTCATAATAGTCTATTCCACCACGGCCTCATCAAATTGCTTATCATAACTGAGTTGACAAAACAGGGCAAGACATGGGATGAATTCCTCTATCAATTCTCAAACCCCCATCTCACAGTCAAGACCAGCAAGAGATCAATTGATTTAGGGATTGTTACTCCATCAAAGCCTCATTCTCTAAAGACTCCAAACCCTCCAACTCAAACTATCTCTCTGTCTGAACAAAAGGCCGAGAAAATTGTTGATTCCCCTACAACCTCATCGGGCAAGAAAACCAAAAAGTCTTCTCATAATTATCCATTTCCCTAACCCCTGTTGATCCTCAACCTAATAAGTTACAAGATGCATTTTAGCAAGATTTTCCTTCAGTCCCTACAAATAGAAGAGGAGCCAATCGGTTCAAAGGGGAATATTTTCGAAGAAGTTGTTGATTAAGATTGGTTGTCATTGATGTCAACCCTTGAAGAAAGCCCTGTAGCACAAAGGTTTGGGTAATGGACCCAATATTGTTTGATGTAAAGATGACTCATTATTGTCTTGTCATGGTTGATAAGAAGTAAATATGGATGAACTCTAAAGTGGTCCCCTTATGGTGAAAGCCCTCACGGGAAGACGCTTTGCGGAGTGAGAGAACCCATGATTAATTGTGGAATAATGAGATGAAGGACAGTGAATTTGTTAGTGAAATTATCCTAGATGAATAGTGCTTGTCGTGCCATTTTCGGTGGTATGTGGAACATCACATAACTCCTTATGGTTAGATATTTATGACCATATGAAGTTGGAGAACCCACATGAGTCTTATAGAAGCCCCCAAGAGTCTAAGTGTCTTGCAAAAGAAATTATTTTAAATGGAGAAGCCCTAAAATAAGGAAAGTGTACGGCTACATGAAGATATAAATAAGAGGCAAAACTCACTCATTAAGGACACACTTGTACATATTGTATATATATTTTTATGTGTAAAGCCTATTGTAAATACTTGTGGATACATCTGAAGTGGTGAACGTCCGAGGTGGCACGAGGGGTTGACGACGAAATTTTTGGAATTACAGCGAATACAAAAAAACCCTATTTTATGAGACGTACGCGGGCTGTCTGTGTATAGGGTGAGTACATGTACGCGGGTTGTTTGTGAATAGGGTGTGTACATACGCGGGCTAGCTGTGTATAGGGTGCGTACATGTATGTGGGTTGTCTGTGTATAGGGTGAGTACGTATGCGGGCTGGATGTGTACAGGGTGAGTACATGTTGGTGAAGCCATGGAAACTTGAGAAGATGAAGATGCAGAGGTTCTAGATTCTGAGATCAAGCTTCCAGGAAGGTCTAAAGTGCTCAAATACATCAGATCCATCCATTGGTTCAAAAGGTATGTCTTACTTCTATAATAGTTGGATTTTGATGTATGCAAGAGGAATGGCAATGGAGATTTGAGGATTCTCCCTAGAGATACTAGTGGCTACATGGGATCTTCTGCATAAGTCAGATCTACTGAAATACAGTGCTGGTATATTCATCATTGATACTTCTTGTTGAGGCACTCTTGTATTTCTTGGCACATGGCTAAAGGTTTTTATGGTACATGGTTGATATCTTGTATTTGTTGATGTATTAAGAGGTTGAATATTAGAAAGGGTTTGATGATTAAGATCATGTGAGGGAAAGTATACTTGTTCGTGATTTCACACACCTATATGGCACATGACTAGAGAGAGACATATTTGTCTTGAGTAAATGTTATGTATGAGAATGCATGCAAAGGGTATAGTTACAGTCTGGATACAGTGACAGGATACAGATCTATGTGAAAGAAGTTACAGAGGGTCAGAAGTTTTCAAGTGAAAGGAAACCCTAGTTATGGAAGGCATATGTAGGCTACATAATAGATAGGGAACGTACATATGTGGGCTGCATAACAGATAGGGCACGTACATACATGGGCTGCAGCACTACAGGTCACGTACCTGTTGTATTTTTGTAGATACATGTTTAGTTCAAGTACACGTTGATTATAGGGAAGTTGTATAGATTGGATACAGGTCAGTGTTACAGGTTGATACAGTTGTACAACAGTATATATCATAATGACAGGTTGACAATGGTTCCATCATTCTACTTATACGTCAGGGCGGTTGGACGGGGCAAGGACAGGTGGTTGTAGCCGGAGAACATAGGGGGTTGTAGCCTCCTTCTGGTTCTAGCCAGAGAATTGGGGATTTGGAGCTTCCCTCAAGTTGTATCCTGAGAAACTAGGGGGTTGGAGCTTCCTTCCAGTTGCAGCTGGAAAACAAAGGAAGTTGGTACTTCCAATGAATCTAATTCTTCAAGACATATAAGAAAAAGCATTATGTGGCTTTCTCCCAATTTGGGTTTCCATGTAAAACACTGGTGTACTATGTATGTGTGTGATTGTTCATTTCTTATTGCTCATTATTGGATAATAATTCTACATTGATATAACACTTGGATTATTTGGAGAAAAAAAGATTATAATTACGCTATTACTGATTCAACCCCCCTCAGTAATCCAACAATTGGTATCAGTGCAGGTTCCTTCAGAAAACAGTTTAACCACTTAAAGGTAGATCATGGAGAGTACCAACTTGTATAAAAATGGAATACCACAGTTTGATGGACAAAAGTATGTTTTTTGGAGCATAAGGATCAAGACATATATATAGGCACAGGGATTTCAATTTTGGAAATCAATTGTAGATGGATACACAGCACCAGCAGTTCCACCAACAAATGACAAAGCAGTGAAACTCGGTGAGAATAATTCCAAAGCCAAAAATGCACTTTTGAATGGTCTCAGTGATACAATGTTCACCAAAGTTGCACATCGTAAATCCGCTAAAGAGATTTGGGACAAGCTTCGAAATATTTATGGAAGAGATACAAAAGTCAAAGTAGCAAAGCTTCAAACTTACAGAGGTCAGCTCGAAAAACTAAAAATGAAGGAAGATGAGAATATTGCAGCCTACTTCTTACGAGTCAATGAAACAGAGAATGGAACCATGGGATTGGGAGAAGAAATCGAAGAATCTGTAATTGTTCACAAGGTACTAAGATCTCTTCCTATGAGATTTAACCCTAAGATATCAGCACTAGAAGAAAGATTGGATCTAAACTCAATAAGCATGGATGAACTGCATGGAATCTTCACTGAACAGGAAAATCCAGATGTAAAAGAAGCAACCTTCAAAGCATCCAAAAGATCAAAGCAAAAGAAAAAGGAACAAGAATATAGCAGCAGTAGTGACATCTCGAAAAATGATGAAGAAGTGGCCAACTTCGTCGAAAGACTGAGCAAGGAAACCAACGATAGGTATAGAGGTAAGCTTCCTTTAATTTGTTTTAATTGTGATGGTATTGGT
>JASDQU010204980.1:6816-25602 GCA_032191745.1 Picea mariana
ACAGTTATTGATGGCAAGAACAACAACGACGAAGGTATGGTTACAGGAAAGAATAGTAGCGACGTTGGCAGGTTTACAGTTGGGAGACAACAATGGAAAATAGGTAGGCAAGCAAGACCAATAGCACAACGATGATCGCATGGCAAGATCAAAAGCGTAAACTCCATTTCGGAGTTTCAGATACCGGATGATCGCATGGCAAGATTAGAAGCGTAAACTCCATTTTGGAGTTTCGGATACCGGGAGTTGGAGGAGTCAAGGAAGAAACTCAATGGCAAGATCAGAAGCGTAAACTCCATTTCGGAGTTTTGGATACCAGATGATCGCATGACAAGATCAAAAGTGTAAACTCCATTTCGGATTTTTGGATACTGGGAGTTAGAGGAGTCAAGGAAGAAACTCAATGGCAAGATCAGAAGCGTAAACTCCATTTCGAAGTTTCGGATACCGGGAGTTGGAGGAGTCAAGAGTCGAGACTCTTCATCACAGGAGTCCCGAAGTTGCGAAATGCAAAACACCGAAATCCTGAAACAGGCACATCAACAAAGACTCCATTTCAGAGTTTCGCAGACTAGGAAATCAAAGATCAAAGGAACTTTAACCTTTGAAGTAGCGAACCCCGAAATCCTGAAACAGGCACATCAACAAAGACTCCATTTCTTAGTTTCACAGACTGGGAAATCAAAGATCAAAGGAACTTTAACCTTTGAAGTAGCAAACCCCGAAATCCCGAAATAGGCACACCAACAAACCATGTCAGCAAACCATGTCAGCTAAGGACACGTGGCACAATCAGGCAATGACAAGCGTCAAGTTGATTCAACATTTCAGGCACATGTAAGTCATGAATCAAAGTGACACGTGGCAACTATTTGGCACATGTCAATCCACGTGTGACGTCAGCTGGTTTATGTCACATTGGATCTTTCTATTTCAGGGTTTTACATAGCAAGCAAAAACTCCACCATCAATGAAGGCTCGTGAATTTGTGAAATGATCCTGGCCGTTGAAGCCAGAGGACACATGGAAAAAGATTGGCATTTTGCTAACTGAAAGGTCAAAGGAAGGAGTGCTCTAACCTCTCTAACTCGCGATATGCGAAATCGCGAAATAATTCTAGTCGTCGGATCGAGGATTGATCTGGATTGTTGATCAGACACGATGAAGGCCCGTGAAGTTTTGAAATCACGATAAGATCTGGACTGTTTGGTCCATAGGACACATGGCGAAAGATCGTCATTTCCCTGACTAGAAAGTCAAAGGAACGGGGTTCCCTAACCTCTCGAACTCACGATATGCGAAATCGCGAAATGCTGAAATGTGAAATTGTGAAATGCCTTTTGGCGCAGCCTGTGGACACCACTAGTGGTCACGTGAGGGGAAGAAGCTAGTGGAGCTAAAATTTTTCAAAGTTTCGGGGATTGCGACTTGGAGTGTTGAGACTCTTCACCACAGGAATGTCGAAATGCCAAAATGCGAAATGGAGAAATCAACGTGAGACCCTGTGCTTGTAATCCAACGGTGTTGGATACTTGGAAATCTGATCAAAGGGATACTATTGCCCTTCACAGTTAATCGATCAGTTACAATTCAGTTAGCAGAACTAAATCATGACTCTTTGACAGTTGGCGATTCAGTTGCTGATGTGTTTTCTTAGAGGTTCATAGTGTAACTACTAGAAACCACTGATTGTTTCTGCACAGAAAAATCAAAGAGGCCTCAGTGTGATTGCCAGAGGAGCTGAAGAGTCTCAAGGTATCTACCAGTGGAATGAAGACTGTTCATAGAGGCGATTGACAGATGGAAGAGCATTGAAGCCTGTAACTGCAACAGAGAGGATGAGCTTGACTATGATAGAGAAGATGAAGAGTCTCGACTGCTAGACAGGCTAAGGAATCTCAGCATAACACCTAGTGATGATGAATGCATGGGTATAACTGTCAGAAAAGCTGAGGAATTGCCATGATGATTAGGAAGAGGACTCGACACGAGGAGAACATGCAGAATAGAGAGAGTGTGTTGATGCTCGATGGAGTGAAGTGGTGGCAATGTGGAGTGGCAGTGAATATCCCGATGTGGAGAACTATGGCACTATGAGAGCATGCAGAAGGATTGTGCATATAGCATGCACAAGGTGCATAGAGACTATAAGAATGCAGAACAAAGAAGAGATGGTTGCTGCTATTGAGTGTGATTCAGGTGTGTAGAAGGAGGTAAAGTGTAGCAGCTGAAATGCACAGAATATGAATGGTGCATAGAAGGGACATGGCGCACAGAGCATAAAAGGTAGAAGAACATAAAGCGTAAGGAAGGTGTGCAGGAAGACACTGATGCAGGTAGAGCAGAGCAGTGTAGCAGGACAGTGATGAGACCGGTAAGCCATTGATAAATATTGTATCACTGTGATAAATTTATATAGAGAAAACTTAATATCTCAGGGTGGTAGGGAGGTTCTAGGGAGGACTGTTTTCCTCAGAGGTTTAAGTGGGTTCTTGAACACAGGGAGTTGTAGCTTTCATCTGGTTAGCAGCCAGAGAAACTAGGGTGACAGGGTGGTGCAAGGGAAAACTGTTGTTCTCTGTTTTACAGGTTGGTGCTTCCATCCAGTTAGTGCTGGAACACTTAGGGAGTTGTTTCTTCCTTCTAGTGGGTGCTAGAGAAACCAAGAAGTTGGTGCTTCCTTCTAATGGGTGCTAGAGAAACCAGGGAGTTGGTGCTTCCTTCTAGTAGGTGCTAGAGAAAACATAGAGTTGGTGCTCTCAGCAAGTTGCAGCTTGCAAAACAGAGGTTGTAGCCTCACAATGAGTTGGAGCTCATATGTATGATAATGTACAGAATGTAAAGATTACTTATCATAGCAAGAAGAAGAGGTTTTTACCCTTTATGGGTTTCCTCAGGAAATATCTGTCTCTGTATATTTCATATGTGTGACTGATGTCGAATGTTCTATTGCTTACCTCCCTTCATTATTGTGATTGTCATTAAGTGCTCTGCAAAGAGTTTAAAATAAGCATAATTGTTTAAGCACGGTAACAACTGATTCACCCCCCCCTCTCAGTTGTCCAACAATATGGTATTTCCTTCGCCACATGTTGGATGAGGTGACTTTCAACAAATAATGTTTGTTGAACTAGGAGGTGAAAGGAATTTCACTAAATTCTTTGTCTTTCATTCAACACCAAATCAATATCTTGATAAGTTCTTCAATATGGTACATGGCATATTGTAAGTTTCTTAGATTATGTGCAATATTGGATATTTGATTTCAACCCGAATGATATAGGTCAAGCCTATTACCAATTATGGCTTGAGTGTCTTGTGCTTCTTTCTGATTTGAAGCCTTCTATAGATATATTCACCAACCAATTCGGTAAGGTTTTGATCCAAGATGCTAGTTGTATTTATTTACTACCAAATTTGATATTAGGTGTAGAGGTTGATTTTAAGAAGAAGCTTCCCCATTTATTTCAGTGATAACTATAGATGGATTCTGACAACAGAAGGTTCATTATTAGAATTTTTTGAATGCTTATTTTTCTTTCCAATTTCAGGATCATCTCATCTGGGATTGTCCCCCGTGTAATCCCCCTCTAGGAGATTCCCAATATTTAGGTGATGTAGGAGATTCAACATCTATGGATCATATTGGAAAGGTAGGTTCTTTAATGGATTCTGTCTAGGTCACCAAGGAGGGTCCCTATCAAGTTTCTACTAGGGGACTAGTTCCTCCTTCGACACATAGTTATGATATCAAGGTATAAGTGGTTGTCACTCAAGAGGTTCCTAAATGTGCTAGAGGTTTTTAACAATCATCCCCGAGTAGCTTTGAATGTCCTCTAGTTAACCCTCCAGGTTGGATCGTGCAGATGGTTCAATAGGTGGTTGTGTTCTGGTTCAAAGTATGGAGGTTGATGAGGGATAGTAGGTTAAATCTAATAAGCATATGAGGGATTTGTCTCTGTCCACTTTGGAGAGACCTAGTAGTACTATGAGTCCCTCTTTTAGGGTGAAGTCCTTTAAGGAAGATATGACCAATTCATATGAGATGGGTACATATTCTTTGGGATCCTTGAATGAAGCTCTCCTTTTTTCTTGTAATGTCAGAGGGATGATGATTCTAGATTGAAAGAAGGTTGTTTGAGGAGTTCTTCAAAAGGTTAAGCCAGAGATAGTTTTTTTGCAAGAGATCAAATTAGCTATATTTTAACTTCACATTTTCATGATCTATGTTTGGAATGGCCCCTTCTGGGCCACATCTCATAATTAGGGAGGAGGGGAGTGTTGATATTATGGCAGTCACATAAGGTATTAACCTCCATCTATAACCTTTGGCTAGAATAGAATATTATGGAAGCAAGAGAAACCCTAAACAGATGTGTAGAAACCCTAGAAGACAAATCGGCTCAGTAAAATAATTAATATTAAAGTATTATATTCTAAAAGGACAAGTCATCCCAAACAAGTGACAAGAACCACTATAAATAAGACATGATCTAGCTCATTTGTAAACACACTTCACACACTCTCTCAATCAAGTTTGGCACAAGTTTGGAGTTGCAGCTGCAAGGATGGTAGGTGGATCTTCTAGGATGGATATTGGTCTCTCTCTCTTGTGCCATATAGCCTAATATATGTGCCCTATTCTCTAGTATCTCTTCATGGTGTCCTTGGTGATGGTTATTGGTGGTATTCTTGGTAAGTGCAATTGCAACTACAACTGCATTAACTGCTGCAGCTGAGTATTGTTCTTGTTTTGTGGCTTTGGGACTTTCTGTTTGGTGAGATATATTTGGAGAAAGATGAGATCTCTTAGTTATCTATTGGTTCTAGTGTTTCTTCCAAAATCATTATATCTAGAAAATGTTATGGTGCTCGAGAATGGTTTCATTCCTATGGTTGGGTGACAATAGTGATATTGTTTATAGTAAAACAAGAACATCTCTTTAATTCTAACAGGTTATGGTCCCACACAAAATTCAAGACAGTCTAACCACTGGAAGGTAGTGTGGCATTTCTTTGTTAAGCTTGTTGTGGCACCAGTTACAACTACAACTAGGTTTTCTGATTATGCAGTTGCAACAAACCATAACCCTTGTGTTTAGGCACTTCTGATGAAGCGTTTGACCTAATTCCTTGACATCCTAGTGTGACCTAGCCTAGAGCACCTCTTGGTACCATCAACTAGAAAAAACGTCAGGTTTGAATTTTTGGTAAAATTCAAAGTCAAAGTTTGACTAGTCAAAGTGAAAGGTTGACTTCTAGTCAAATTGATTTTGTGATCAAAGTTGAAATTTTAGAGTTTCTAGCTTGTTCTAATCATTGAATATTTTGATTCAGTTTATAATATCTTCGTGTCAAGATGGTAACTAATTTCAAATTGGAAGACAAGTTGGACGATGCTACAGGACTTCAAAGGTATGCACTTGTATATGTTATCCAAGTTATATCATCTAGCAAAAATATGAGTGTGCTTGCAGGGAAAGTACTAGAGACCTTGTCCAAGCTGTAATATTGGATTCGGTGCATTCAGAGGAACAAGCACACCCTCCATAGCAGTTGAGGCTTCAGGTTCCACATTTGATTAAATTGTTAAGCTTCCAATCTGTATATATCAAGGGTGATAGTTGCTACATTTCAAATTGTGAAAGAAGTATTTGAAAGGTTCTATTATTGCTAGATATAATGAATACTTTATGGCATTTGAATACTATTGATATAGATTATTATTGAAAAATGAGCTAACATATCCTCTAGAGAGATATTTCTTGTTTTCTTCTGGGAAGGTCACCTTGGTAACTCTATGATGACTACCATCCTTGTTACCATAGATATGTTTTTATGAAAATTCTATTGGAAACATTTATTCTCTTGTTGTTCTTATTCTGGGCAGGTCACAAGAAATAGTTCTGAGAAGGAGCTACAGTGACAATTGCAAACATGGAACAGATGACTCCATCAAGTAGTGAGGCAGGTGATCTCATTAAGTACCAATTCTAATGGAAGCGTGGAAAGAAAAAAGGAGTTTTGGACATCATTCACTTAAATGTGTGTGGACCAATGTCTAAGTGGAAGATAAAGATCTTGAGGTTCGATAATGGAGGAGAATACATCTCCAAGAAGCTTGTTTCCTCTTTGTAAAAAAATCGGGATTAGGAGGGAGCTAATTGTACCTCAGAATGATGTGGCAGAAATAAATAACCATTCCATTAAAGAATATGTTAAGGAAATGATGAATGAAAAGAATCTATCCATGTTTATATGGGGAAAAGAAGCTATGGCAGTCGTATAAATTCATAATATAATTCCTCATTCTATATTGAAAAACATGACTCCAAAATAAGCTTTATCCAGAAAAGAGGCCAAGTGTTGAACAATTGAGGATCTTTGAATGTCAGTCAAGTAGAAGAAATGGAATATGGAAGAATTGATAGATACAAGGTGAGATTCATGGATAGAGGTTTCTCCTAGAAGGAGAGAGAAGATTATGATAATATCTTATTCTAGTAACCAGATATAACTCTACCTGAGCCATTATATCTCTTGCAGTACCCATGGGTTGGAGTTTTAATCAGATGGATGTAAATACTGTTCTTATCAACAGAGTAATTGAAGAAGAATCATATGTAGAGAAACCTCAAGGTTTTGAGGTATACCAGAAAGTGACCCATGTATGCAAATAGAAGAATACCTTGTATGGATTTAAGCAACCTGGTGTAGAGCCTCTCATGTACAACAGAAGCATGGTGAAAAATTCCTATGACAGAGAAAGTGTATCAAAATGGTTCTTCAAAAGTCTGAGATAATGAATTACAAATCCATGGCAAACTCCCATTATGACAGATCTGAAGAAGTTGAGAGACATTGATCTAGTAGACCCGTCCCTGTATCGACAATTGAATTCCTCGTTGATGTATTTGGAGAATACTCAGTCAGATATTTGTTTTTCTATGAAAATAGTTCCAGGTGGAACCTAGCTATGAGAATTGAATAATCCCAAAGCATGCTTTGAAATGTCTTCATGGGACATTTGAGTTATGATATACAATTGCATGGATTTATCGATTCAAATTGGGCAAGCTGTGAAGCTAAAAAAATAAGTGCTTCTTGGATATGTTTTAGTTTGATCTTTGTCATGATATCATGGGCTAGTAGGAAACGAAAGTCTATTGCACTCAGCACTGCAGAAGAATAATATATTTCAGCTTGTGATACTTGTACAAAATCAGTGTGGCTCTGTAAGATAAATTCTGGGTTGTTTGATCTGGTGTTGGATTCGACCGTGATATATTGTGATAATCAGAGTTGTGTGAATATTTCATAAAACTCGGTGTTCCATGACATGTTGAAGAACATTGAGATAAATTATTATTTTCTTTGTGATAGAGTCAAGAGGGGAGAAGTGGTTCTCCAATATATATCCACAGATGAGAAAATATCAAATATTTTTGGTAAATCCTTTGTCCAAGATGAAAAGTTTGTGTACTTAAGGGACAAGATGAACTCATGGAGATGAATTCATTATTGGAAAGGGAAGTGATTACTCTCAGTTTGGGAAGGAGAACCAATTTGTTATTGACTTATGTGAAGTCATTTTCTAGTTTGGAAAATGGTCTAGGTTGGGCAGACACCTTTCAGTATAGAAAGTGGCCCAAGATTTCTAATGGATAGTCATTTTCCAGTTTGGAAAATGGTCCATATCGGAAAATCATTCTCGTAATGAAAATGGTATGATAGATTAATGATGTACCATAGACAGTGATTTCCCTTATGGCCAGTGTGTGGGAATGGTCTAGGAAAATCATTCTTCTTGGAAGTCACTCTAAGTAGTGGTCAAGCAAAATGGCCTTCCTCTCTAGGCAGTCATTCTTTCAAAGTTCACATTTGTGAGCAGTTTTGAAGAATGGTCCGTTATAGGAGGTTAGTGCAGGACAGCCATTTCCATAGGAAATGGTCTGAACATTCATTCCCTAGGGAAGAATCATTCTCTCTAGGTTTCACTGTGATTAGTGCCGGAAGAATGGCCCAGTTAGGTGAATGGTCCAGGTTTAGCAATGAGGGACAGTCATTCCCTAGGGAAGACTCATTATCTCCAGGTTTCACTGTGATTAGTGCCATAAGAATGGCCCAGTTAGGTGAATGGTCTAGGTTCAGAAATCAGGGACAGCTATTCTTCTATGCTTGGGAAGAATAGTCCAGACATCCCATGACTAATGTTTAACTTTCTGAGGGAAGATGCTCTTCCATATCTCACAGATGTGAGTGGAGGAATGGCCCAGATGACTCAGTTTGTGTCATGATATTGTTTATGCAGGTTGACACCAGATGATATGATTTTTGTGGAGATTGTATGTCTTTGGAAAATAGTTTTATGCTATTGTGGTGGACGTGATCCACTAGTAGTGATTGTGTGTCATTGGTTAGTATTTGTGTGCTACTAGGAGTGGTTGTGTACCACTAGAAATTAATTGTGTACTACTATGGATAGACACAATTATGTTCTATTGGATGGAATTGTTTTGATTTCTATGGAGACTACCACTAGTGTTGGAGATGATTTCCAGCTAGATGGATAGTGAGATGATGGAGAGGCATTGATATACATCATGCGAGTACATCTTAGAGATGGTGCATTGACACCATGTTAGTACGGCTTAAATGTGATGTAGATGGTACTCCACATCATGCTAGATATGATCATGCTAGTACATATTAGATATGATGCAGAGCATCATTCTAGTACATCTTAGATATGATCATACAACATAGAGATGATCCAGTGGAGAGGATGGTTCTTGGAGCCATTGAGGACATTCAACATCTATTGGGACAGTCATCCTTCTAGGATGTAGGTCCAGATTAGAAGAATGGTCCTTGTATCAGTCTGTTGAGTGAGTGACTTATTTAGCATCATGCTTGATTACTCAGATGGATTATTTCCTCAAGATATGATGCAATTGATGCTATAATATGATATTGATAGTGGTGATGTTGCTCATAAATTGATATACGTGATCATGAGATAGCTTGTGTGGATATGACGATGCTACCTATTAATACCTCCCTAGCTAGGAGCGAATGTTGATATTATAGTAGTTGCGGGAGGTATTAACCTCCATGTGTAACCTTTGGCTATAATAGAAAATTTTGGAAGCAAGAGAAACCCTATAAATATGTGTAGAAACCCTATAAGACAAGTTGGCTCAGTAAAAGAATTAATATTAAAGTATTAGATTCTAAAAGGACAAGTTGGCCCATACAAGTGACAAGAACCACTATAAATAAGAGATGATCTAGCTCATTTGTACACACACACTTCACACACTCTCTCAGTCAAGTTTGGTGCAAGTTTGGAGATACAACTGCAAGGATGGAAGGTGGATCTTCTAGGATGGTTCTTTGTCTCTCTCTCTCTAGCGCCATAAGCCTAATATATGTTCCCTATTCTCTAGTATCTCTTGGTGGTGTTATTGGTGATGGTTATTGGTGGTATTCTTGTTAAGTGCAACTGCAAATGTTACAGCTGAGTATTGTTCTTGTTCTGTGGCTTTGGGACTTTATGTTTGGTGAGCTATCTTTGGAGAAAGATTAGCTCTCTTGGTTATCTGTTGGTTCTAGTACTGCTTTCGGAATCATTCTATCTAGAAAAGGTTATGGTGCTTGGGGGTGGTTGCATGCCTATGGTTGGGTGAAAATAGTGATATTATCTATGGTAAAACGAGCACATCTCTTTAATTCTAACAGGGAGGTGTTCATAGTCATTTCAACTTATCTGTAGAATTTTTTTTATAGATTCTAGGAGTGACCTAATTAATTTTTGTGTGTGGATTACTATTTGGTTTCAAGAGAGATTACTTGGATTTTTCTCAATGCATGCTCCAAACCTCATCTTCTTACTCACTTGTCTCTTTACATGGATGGAGTCTTCTCTTCCATATGCAGAGTGAATAATTGTTGAAGACTTAAATATGGTTGAATGAGATGGTGATAGGGGAGGAAGGGTTGGTTTTGTGATCAATGGTTCAGAGAAGCATTCTTGGTAAATTGAAAATATTCTCTTTAGTTGTTTGATTCGAATTGGGGAAAGAAAGGGTCAGACTATGGTGTATGGTTTGCTTAGTCCAACCTTAGATGGGGTTATACTAGGGTACATGCTAGGTTGGATCAAATTTATGGACCGAAGGATTCCATCTCCTTTTTTATATAATATGCATCTAGTTGATGTGATGATTATGGTTATGATCTTGAATAACTTGCCCATTATTGTTATCACCGAAAAATCATCCACAACATTACAAACAATGGTTAAAGAAATACATCAATTCCAGCAACAATCAGTACACCTACAAAATCAAAATCCATCAAAAAGGCATAAAACTATATACTTGGTCCAAAAATTAAAGTGCGCAAATTCACCAAAGGAAGCGCACGCACTATGCACAGGCTAGCACAGCCCTAAGCGCGCACTATCCACACAATGCGCAAGATGCATGAATGTCTATGAGAAAATCTGTGCACTTCTCATGAATAATGCATTTATGAATATTGTCGGCATCTCAACCACTTCCAGTCTGACCCCCAACACGATTTGACACTCATATCTGAGCGAAATCTAGCTTGGAGGCTAGTCAAGGGCTAAGAAGTGCCCTAAAAGGCCCCTTGTTCACACTATGAACCAATTGTATCTTGTCATGAATGGACACTATAAATATGTGCCATGGATGTGCTAGAAAAATAAGAACTTCAAGGTATTGTTATGCTGCAAGAATTCTTCTTGGAGAATCCTCTTTTCTCTTTGAATCATTAAAGCACTATAGAAAGGGCCATTCCACTCACCTCTTGAGAGGATTGACATTGTATTTATTCACCATTGTCACTTTCCATTGTATGAAGAGAAGAGATATCTATTAGGGAACTCAATAGCCCTCCCAAGGAGGAAGAGGGGATTCATAAGTCCCTGGCTTTCTCTACGGTACTAGCCTATCAATATATTGATCCATTGGTAGCTATATGATTGTCATTTTTTGTTTTTCATGGTTCTAGTTCTTGCAAGGTTCTCTAACATTTATTCATCTTTTTGTTTTTATTTTTATTTCCTTGTTTCATGTGTATTTGGTTATATAATCAACTCACAAACCTCTGTCTTGTTTAGCTGACTTAACTAGGAAAGTAAGTGTTGTGTTCTTTCTCACCCATGTGACAAAACCAACCCAACAGATTGGCGACCATACTGGGGATTGCGAATCAAATTCCTCCCTATTTACGTCTTGAGAGAACTTCTTTCTAATTGTTTGGATATTAAGGTACCAAAACCAACCTAATTCAATATTCCAAAGTCAGAATTCAGATCCAAGGAAAGAGAATTTCATTTTGAAATTTTGTTTCCGATGCATGATAGGTAATGCATGACTTTTGAAGCACACAGACACGCATTCTTCTCTCTGTGCACGTAATAGCTTTTGTATATCCGCGCATTGTGCACATTCTGCACCCTTTTGCGCGACTTTCAAAACTACAGCCCATGTACAAGTTTAGTTTTTGGAAAATTGTAAGGGTTTTATGAGTGGTTTGAGGGCCCCTTGCCTTCAGATTTTAATTTCCTGCACTTTGTAATTAAAACACACTTCACTTAGAGTCCTTTCTCACAATTAAGGTTAGATAACATAAGCACATAGGGGTAAAAAGAATCACTATTCTTCTCTTTGCTTTGTTGCCACATGGATGGCTCATTTGGAATTTAAAACTTTGATTTAAAGTTATTGCTTTTTCAAATACAAATCAACTAGTTTGGGACTAGAAATCAATTTTAACCCTCAAGTATGCTCTTCCCCCACACCCAAGTGTGATCTTAGGAATCATAAAAGGTGGTTGAAAGGAAATCAAACCCCCCCTAGGGTACCTCTTAGTTTTGGAAAATTATCTTAAAGCTTTGTAAGGGCCCATACATTCCCACATGTTTACAATATTAGGATAGTTTCTAAAAGATTTCTTATTCTATACAACACTCTAGGAAAGTTTAAAAGATCAAGTAACAGGCCCATACATGCCCACATGTCTACAATCCTAGGATAGTTTCAAAATCTTTCTTAGTATAGACAACATTCTAGGGATTTTAAAGGATCAAGTAAGGACCCATATGTCCACATTGCTAGTTATCTAGGGATTTAAATATTCCACAAGGTTGTACAAAAGAAACGTAGTAATCTAGGTAAAAATATTTGCAAGGGCCACAGGAAGTACACATGCTACAATCTCACACTTAACTTATTAAAAATATTTTGCACACTTTTCACTTTCTTGCACACAAATCCACTCATCAAACACATTATTTTTATTAGAATAGTGGAGGTCGAAGTAAGGTTTCTTTTTTAGTACCCACAAAGTACTTCATAGGAATTCTGAAAGATATGACTACTTCTTTAGAAATTATCCACACCAATTTAATTCAAACGAGGTTGGTCCATGACCCCAATCTCTCAGCCCACCCCATCTAAAATTTTTCTAAGAATGTACTAAATTTTCCTCCATAGGAGCTGCTTAAATAATTTTTTTAGTCTAGGTATGACCTTGGGGGTAGGTATACAAATAACCCCCCATTATCAAGCTCTCACATTTTGAAACAATAGAAGTTGAGAATAGGGATCCTTCAAATCCTCCAAGTCATGTGTTCCTATACCATAAGGCAGGGAGATAACCATGGAGGGTCAAAGGCCTAGCCTCGAGATCCAGTTGTTCTGTGCATCCCTCCTTGAGTCACCCAACTCTTGTGAGGGTATCCAGCCCATGACCCATTTTTTAGGCCTAAAATCTAAATGTTGCACTTTGACCAAGGTACTTAGTGGCCAAACATAAGATATATACCCAGGTGGTGGTTGTGGGCTGCAATCGCATCTTGATCATATTTTGTGTGGTTATTGAGAAATATCACCAGATCTTTCGGGATATGCACCCTCTACCCCTCATTATAATTGATTACTTCAACCTTCACTAGTTCCTCTTTGGTGTATTCAAACCCCACTGTCGAGTGTTATTGGAAGGCCCAGTGATAAATTGAGAGGAAGAACGATAGGTCTTTTAAGACACGAGCATTTATTTTTTATTTTTTCCTCCACGTGGACAAAATCAACCTATCCACATGCTTGTTTATTTTACATTTGATGTATGATGTTCATTTGATTACATGCAATTGTGAGTTATACTATTTTTTGAAGGTCAAAAATATAAAAAGCACTTGTTCATTTATTTCTCTCTTGTCACTATTTTCACACATTCACTTTGCTAGTTAGAACCATAGGGAACCACAAAATCCTCGTCGTTTTAGACACTTGCACAATCTCCCTCCTATCCTAGGAGGAGTCCCTAGTATAGCCAACTCTCTATCTCAACCATCTCACACCCCAAAGAGCGCCACTATTTTGTGATCGGATTTACTTGGTCCCACTTTGCTTGGGTCGAATCACTACTACATATGACCAAATTTTCCATGATTTTTCGTTGTTATTGCCACACATATCTGTCGCACTTTCCACAAAAGCAAAGACTATTTTTCGTGGAACTTTTTTTGTCGCTATATCCATGCACCAGGTATTCGTCGAAACATCGACGACATAAGGCTACCATGTTTCATTATCCTAAAGATAGGTTTACCTTAATAATCGTGGCAATAGCGACGAAACATCGTCGCAATAGGGACAAAAAAACATGCCAAAGTAAAAACTTCACCAATAAATTGTGACGCAGATGCCATACTTACGACGAAAAAGAATTGCAAGTTGCAACGAAACATCTTATCAGAGTAAAAACTCACCAACATCTTACGACGCAGATGCTATACGTGTGACAAAAAGTGTGGAAAGGTGCAACGAAAAATCGTGGCAATAGCAACGAAAAATCTTGGCAGAGTAAAAACTCATCAATGGCTTGCGAAAAACTTGTGTCGCTATTGCCACGCCTTCTATAGGTTTAAAATAAATAAATGAATATATCTTGATCATATGCACCCAAGGAATGAACCAGTGTATTTACGATCCTGTTCATTTACGAGCTTGTTCATGGCGGTATGTTGTATCAATAAATCAAACATGTAAAGGCTCTATTTTGCGTCTGTGAACTCATTGTATTGATTTTTCTAGGATCCCTCCATATGAAGGCACCCAGGTTGGATTTTTCCTCCAGGGTCATGCCGCTGAATACAGAGATTCCCCAAACTCCAGCCTTTATGTCTGAAAGCAACGTGTATATCCACTTGAATATAGCTAGTTTGAGGTTATGTCAATTAGTCGACCTACAAATCAAAGGAACAATTATTGATCAAATATAACCCTTCTTTCTATACTTCCAAGGTTAGGAGAGAATTCATGGGCCTAATATATGTTTTCTTATCAATATATTGAGACATGGGCACATAGGTAGAACCCATATATGTTACAATCAACCAATTTGATTGCTCTAGTATTGGAGCGAGAGTTGCAAAAATGTCCAAAAGGTTCAAAATCTAGGTAATGGTCATGTAGTAATACTAGCATACCCCTAAAATAGGGGAAGGGGACGTCAAACAGAATCCAAGGTATATATGTTGGAAAATAATGGATTTTTTTTTTAAATTATAGTGGGTGGATTGTATACTGTTGAATAATCCCATTCAGACCAAGTTTCCAATCTAACTTGAGAGGGAGTAGAATGTGGAACACTGAAGTGCAAGTGCAAGAAGTGGGAGGCCTCAAAAATAACTAATCCCCCCATCTCTCTGAAATTTCATTCTCTTGTACATGAGAGAGGAACCATCCAAAAACTTATCCAAGAATATATCAAGACCCATAATATGTGCCATGAAACATCACCTCAAAAACCCTTAAAGCATGTTAAATTTGTCCAGAATATTACACCTAGTTTTCGTGGGCCTAATCCTCATCCATGAACAAGAAAGTCAGTCAAGAGAAAGTTCCCAACATGTGCATGAACATATATCTCGAAAATCACAAAGAAACTTCAAGTAGTGCACCATGATTATCTTGTATTAAAATAGATAAAAGAATACAGAGATGCATTTCCATTATCTATAACCTACTTAAGAAGAATATTTTGCCAGAGAAGAAATTTGGTTATGCCTTGCATCATCTAAATTCACATTACTGATTCAATCAGAAGCATTCTATGAAGTTATATACTATATAACTAATATGCTATTAATTCCATGGGCCATCATTCTTCATTTAATGACAATGAATTTTGCAAACAAATGTAATCCAATGAGGAAGTCAATACCTTCATTGATGAGGCAACCTGCACCATATATTCCTATAGGATGAAACTGGACAAATTCAAGATCTTGAAAAAAGGAAAATGTTTCGAGTCAAGATGAAAATGGTATATTCATTATTTATCATCTTTTCATCACAAGTATTTAAAATTAAAAACATAATCATTGACATGTAGAGGTAGTCTGACACGCGCAAAAATAGCACTTCCATATCCAGTGCATGTATGAGCTGAAGTCGTGGAGAAATAAGCACGGTCATAGCCCTGCAAAGATAGTTTTACATACTATAAGATGTGTAGGTTTTCCCGACTATGATACTTTTGAACTCTAGTAATGTAAAAGGCATAATCCCTAGATGTAATCCATACTTTACTTAATATAATGGGACTGCATTACGTGGCTACTCATTTTTACTTTGTTATGGTGTATCTTGATGATGTTTAAATTTTTGTGATATTTGTGCATACATATTTTTTTGTTTGCTTAGATGCATCTGATTAAAGGTTAACAAATGGATTGTACATTCCCACTATGTTACATTACTCTACACCTTAATTACTTGGAAACTATCAAGCATGGCTCGCATGAGACCTCCTTCCTTTGAAAGGTTGGATACATCGCTATACTATACTATTGTGGACCTTTTTTTTACACATTTTGTGGACCTTGGATCTATAAACAAGACGTCAACATGGTTTTGGTTGTCATGACCTTGAAAAATGTAGAGTGGTAGAGATGTAGTGGAGGCCATCAAAAGATGAGCCTCAAGATTATCTGGAAGTGTAGGTACATGGGTATATGTTCCAAGAAAGTGAAAATGTAGGTGAGGTTTTAGCAATGTATAAGTAGAAGAACTTGTTTGTGTGTTTACATGAGACTTTTGGGGAAAATTTTCAAGCAAATCTACATGAATAGTTGGAAATATTTGTAGAGAAGCAATATTATCATTTTTTTCATGGCTAAGAATTGGGTGGACTGGTAATAATTTGTTAAATATCTCATTGTATGACCATAATTTGACCCCGAGTGATTCAATTTTGGTTAAAAGTCTTCATTGAATGTTATGCTTTGGAATTCATGGTGGAATGTGATCAATCTTTGACCAAAGTACTAGAATATTTCAAGCAAGGACCACACATAAGATTGATTGAGTAAATGCATGTGCAGTTGAAGATGGTAATGGTGGAACAAGGTATTCTCCCAAGCCTCATTTAGATGGAAGTGTAACCCCAACATGGGAGGTGAAAGGACTTGATGGAGGATTTGGAAGCTCAAGTTGATTGAAATATTGACAATGGTGGATGAAAAGAATGTTGAAATTGAACAACAAACATGACATTAAAATTTCACAAAGATGAAGTATGAGAAATAAAGTATTGTTGATTAAAATAGATTAAACATAAGATCAAATAAAATATATGTGAGTATGACCAGTGCTTCCAAGATGTAATGAGCCAATTATTCATGATCGAGGAGGTCCAGGATAAGGAGTGGATTATCGATGGCTTGTTACCTTAGCATTGTTATAATAAAAACTAATTACATGAAAAAAATATTAGAATTTTCAATGTGGCTTGAGTCCATTAAGAGACTCGTTGAATCATCCATTCTAGGGTTGTCTCAGGGATTGGATCAATTTTAATACAAGTTAATATCATTTTTTGAGAAAATTTAAGAGCTAGAAAAAGTAATGTACAATAGTAGGGAGGAAGTATGGTGTACAATCTATAATATAGAAGGTCATATATAGGTCAATTTCCCCATGGTTCCAAGATATATTATTGTTGTGGCTAACCCATTTGTAGGAAAGCTGGATGTTGGGATTCATTAGATCTTCTAAAACAATAGGTATTATATCCACCATTTCTTATTGCTATAAAAATTTAGTAATGTTGTAGCATTATGAATTGAAACTTATCTTAGGTAAACATTAACGATACAAAGAATTTTTGTGCAATATCTACACTAATGGATAGGTTTGAGAAGAACTTGTCCACAATGGATTCAACCATGGGAGTGGATGGGGGACATAATTAGAATTAGGGTAATAGGGCTCTATGTAATTAAATGAACCATCTCCCACCATGATTTTATAATTATAATGAAATGGGGTATATTGAAAGGAATTACTTATATCCTCACCATCCTTGATGTGGGTACTACCAAAAGACAATACATAATACACATGATTGTGTACAATTGATTAATAAATGGGAGGAACAATACATGATATAGAGTAGTGATAATATGGTGAATTGTGATCTTTATATCCATGGTGAAAATATAGTAGGTTGTGCCTACATTGGGATCAATATCTTCACCTAGTTTGGAGCCAATTCTAGCACAAACATGAGAGATGCAAATCAAGGACCCATATATCAAGCTTTATAGTGAGCACCAAGGTTTGATGTACTATGAAAGAAAGGTTACTTTAAATATGTAATTAAGGTGATGCAGGAAGCTATTCATGTTAGAAACATAGTTACTATGAATGCAAGAAATAGAAAACCTTCCATAATTTGGCCACTAAGACAATGCATGATTCTACTAGTGTATATAGTGGAAGATGAAGTCAAAGAATTTTTGAAAAGTTTTCTATAGATAATAGACAATGATAAATCCACAAAAAAGTTAAGGGAGGTCCTTGAGCCAATTTTAGAGTCACCAATAGAGGCACAAGATAGGCCCTTAAACCATGTCCAATGAACAAGGTATGGAAAATAATTTATCTTAAATGCATTGATTCAATGATATGAAGTGTGAGAAGTTACGCTCAACTTCGGGTTGGATGTTAACATCCTACTAAATTAATCATGGGAACTCATGGGATGATCGAATTGGGTCCACTTGTCGATCTAGTGGTAGTTGGTGAACCAATCACACGTTTTCCCCATTGTCAAATTGGCTTAGATGGAATTTTATCTCGATTGTGTGAATATTTATGCTTACTTTGAGTTCATTGACATAATAGATGACAAATATCCATACCTAGTATTGTAATGGATTGATTAGGAATTTGATAATGATGTCATTTGATAAGAAGGGTTATTGGATGGTATATCCATTGGATCTAATGTATGGAAATAATTTTTTTAAATAGATAGAAGAAGTATTGGATGAAGGTGTTTTTCGATAATATCACCATAGGATAGTGGGAAAACTACATTAATCCAACTGCTAGTGGAAAGTTGAGTTGGAGAATAGTATTCTCCTATGTCATTTATTCCAAAGTGTCCATTACTTTTGGGCCGCTTAGGGAGTATTAGAATTAATTGACACAAATATTCACACTACCAAATTCCATTAAGTGGATTCATGTAGAGATTAAAGATCCACTAGTGTTTAATGTCACAACTAATGCCACAAAGTTTATGGAATACATAACTTAACACATCATGTTTGAATAGAGGGTATAAACATTGGATATCACTTTAGTATATATCCATGAATGATTGTGGGAATTTCATTATGAACTTTGGACTCATGAGAAGATATAGTAGGACTAGGAACCGACTAGACATAAGGTTTGT
>JASDQU010204981.1:0-18795 GCA_032191745.1 Picea mariana
AAGTCAAAATGGGTTTGTCATATGTTATGAATCAAGAAAGTTGAAGGATCATGAAAGAAACTATGTCACTCATGATTTGGAGGTTCCAGCCATAGTACATTTCCTGAGGAAATGGAGACACTACCTCATGGGAAAGAGGTTTGAGCTAAGAACAGACCACAATGGTCTAAAATATTTATTTGATCTGCCAAATCTAAATGCTAGACAAAGTACATGGTTATAATTTCTAAGCGAATATGACTTTGATATAAAGCATATCAAGGGGAAAGAGAATAAAGTGGTTGATGCACTCAACAGGAAGGTGAATGAATTACATGCTACAGCCATTAGCATGTACCAAACTGATATTAAAAGAAAAATTATGGAGGCTGCAAATGCAGATCTGCAATACAAAGAATTGGTAGCAATGCTATAGCAAGGTAAGATGCTTCAGAAGGTGGATAATTATAAGTTGGGAATAGATGGAACACTGTTGAGAAAGAACAAGATTTTTGTTCCAAATGTCCAGGACTTGAAACATATGATTTTGCATGAAACACATAATGTTCCTTATGCAAGGCACCCTGGATATCAGAAAATCATGGCAGCAATCAAGATCCATTACTTTTGGCTAGGTATGAAGAAAGATATCACCAAGTACATCGCTAGATGTATGGAATGCTAGAAAGTGAAAGTTGAGAATAGGCACCCAGCGAGATTGTGGCAACCTTTAACCATTCCCGAGTGGAAGCGGAAAATGGTGACAATGGATTTTATTACGGGATTTCCTAGAACATGCAAGCTGCATGATTCAATCATGGTGGTGGTGGAAAAGTTTACGAAAGATGCCCATTTTATTCCACTAAAAACTAAGCACAAGGCAGCAGAGGTTGTTGATATTTTCATGAAGGAAGTGGCACGATTGCACGGGATTCCTAAAACAATTGTGTCCGACAGAGACCCAAAATTCACCTTGAATTTCTGGAAAGGATTGTTCAAAGGATTCAGAATGAATCTAAACTTTAGTACAGCTTATCATCCTGAGTCTGATGGACAGATAGAGAGGGTGAACAAGGTGATAGAAGATATATTGAGAATGTATGTGATGGACAAACCATCGAAATGGGAAGACTACCTACACTTGGTAGAATTCGCGTACAACAATGGGTATCAAGTATCATTGAATATGATCCCATTTGAAGCACTTTACAGTAGAAAGTGCAATACTCCAGTGAGTTGGGATAATCTAGTTGATAGGACAGTAGTTGGGCCAGAGTTGCTCAGGGAAATGGAGGAACAAATGACAAAAATTAAGCAGAATTTAAAAGCTTCCCAAGACAGACAGAAACGTTATGATGATAAGAATAGAACCCACAGAGAATTCAAAGTGGGTGATCATGTTTTCCTGAAATTAAAAGATAACAGGAGTTCCCTGAAGCTCGGAAGCTGCACGAAGTTGGCAGCCATATTTTGTGGGCCTTTTGAAATCCTAGAGAGGATTGGTCTAGTTGCTTATATGATTACATTGCCTGCATCTATGTGTGCTCATAATGTCTTCCATGTATCATTGCTAAAGAAATATATACCTGATGTTAATCATGTTATTGAATGGAATTTGATTCAGGTGGAGCAAGAAGGTGCTTTTCAAGTGCATCCGTTTCGCATTTTGGACCGGGAAGTCAAACAACTCCAGAACTGAGCCATAGGGCTTGTAAAGGTTCAATGGACCTGGTACGGACCTGAGGATGCTAATTGGGAGCATGAAGATGCAATGCAGACAGAATACCCACATATTTTTGAAGATTTTTGAAAACTTTGTTATATATGGGTGTATGATGCACTGAGGACAGTGCATAAATAAGGGGAGGGGATTGTAATATCCCTCAGCCAAACCCAATTGTAATGTAATATAAATGTACTTAAGTTGGTGAGTTGTTTTGACCTCATTTGTTAATGCACTTCATGTGGCATAGTGCGCGCATGAACTACGCAGTAAAATGATGTAATATGCACATTCCAGGATATCGCACGCAGTAACTAGGGTGTGCGTAGTATGGAGGACAATGAGCCTCGTGTATATGATATATGTTATAGGCTGGTGAGCCAGTTATTATAAGTTGGGATGCTTATGTTTTGGTATTGGGCCGAAACGCCTAGATGTCAAAGGCCAATGTGCATACTTCATATATGACTCGTGATTAATATAAAATACATCGTTGCATGCAAACTGACCACGATAAAAGAGATGGGGGACTGAACTTCACCGGTTAGGGAAAGGGAGGGCCAAAAGTCAAGGGAATATTATATTAATATTTCCTAAAGCGTAAAAGTATGGATAATTATTTTATCCTAAGTTCTAAAGTTGGGGATAAGTGGACCAAAGTAACTTCCGATATGACAAGTGTCAAGTTGGGGACATGCATTCATATCGTGGGGGACTTAGCTCATTTGGGGACTGTTCATAGGATTCTTACGAGTAGCCTGACCATCATTCACACCATCACTTCCACGAAGAGTTCACAGTGATTCCTTTCCACACTCAGTTATCTAGTCAATGATTCCATGACCATTTTCACTCATGCATTCCATTATCCTTGAGACAGCCATTTCACCATTCTGGAGCCTATTCCCATAGCCCTTTTCAGTTGGTGTACCTGGTTATCTTGGAGCGGGATTGAAGAAGAGGGTTGTCAGGCCCGTGAGAAATTCTCTGAGTGAGAGAATTGTTGGGGATTGATTCTCGAAGGTGATAAACTGCAGCTACAACACTCTGATACTTCCAATCCATCCTGTTGCTAAAGCTCTGGAAGGGAAGTGGGCCAGCCAAGGGACTGCTGAGAAAAGAAGGGGCACACTTCCTTGGGTGGGACAAGCATGTGGGGAATGAGAGGTTGTAGGTTGTTAGTTGAGTGAGCACCTGAGGCAGAGTATTTCCTTTTTCCCATGAGCCTTAGCCTGGATAGGAACCCTTTACCCTGGGTGGAGTTCAGTCCCAGCTCGGGGGTGACTCACTATTGAGAGTGATGAACAGTGTAGTCTAAGGCTGGGAGGTTCATGGATGGTCTGTATGCGGTTGGTGACAATATTTCTAAGATAAGTACCAATTGTATGGTAAAATGATATGCTACTTTTTTATTTACATTCCTATGTTATGGTTTATCCTATATGTGATTATAATTGCCTGTATGTTTTTGGGTAATTCCCTGTAAATGCTGCATATCTTTAGTTACTGTTATTTCAGTATAAAATTCATATGTTACAGAAATTAATTGTTTGTTTATGTTTATATGTAAAGCTTCTGCAAGAGTGTTGTATGTATATGTTTTAGTTGCATGCAATTTAAAGAGTAAATTTATGTGGTATAGCTCAGTTGACTACTGGGTATGTTATCGTATGTTCCGTAGTAAAGGAATGAAAGCGTTCCTTAGAGTAGCATGGTACGGCCTGTAAAGGCTGGAAATGTTACCGACTGGTGTCAGAGCATGAGTGGTTTCTCTGGAGCGGCATCCCACGGCCTGTGGGTGGCCGGGGAAATGTTACACCTCTCAAATCTTCACAACACAAATCTCTGGAGTAATTTCTTCTGGAGTGTTGGACTTTCTGACACCTATCCTCCCTGATCCAACAGTTTTCCAAAAAAGTGAATCTTTGTCCTCCACACGTCCCTTCATAGATCAATGATCCACATTTTTCCCTTGGGATCAACGACCCCTGTCTACTTCGAAACTTCAACCCTTTCAACCAGATCAATGGTCCTTCACTCCCTTCTTGATCAATGATCAAGATCTCCTTCAGAACTTCAGCGTTCTCCCCCTCCACTTTCCTCCGTATTTCTAGATCTAGCACCGCGTGTCCACCTTCAAATCGACAGCTCTCATCCACTTCAGGATTCTCAAATCTCAACTTCTCCTCCTTTTCTTTTCTCCTGGAGTGCTTTCACCTGAAGTTCACGATCTGACGGTTTGTGTCCTCCCAAAGATCAACGGTTAAAATTTACTTCGTCACTCTGGGCTTCGGGAGTTTCAATTCTCAACTGAACCCCTCGAAGTGATTTCCCCAAAGTTCACAATCCGTTGCCACGTGTCCTTTGGATCCGATGGTCCAAATCTTCTCTGATTCTTTGACTTTTCGGCACTTTGGGAGTTTCAATTCTCAAATGAAACTCTCATGTGATTTCTCCAAAACCTCTAATATATTAACACGTATCCCATGGCGATCATCGGCCAAGATTTACTTCAGTTGTTTCTCCTCCTCCTTTTCCACAAACTTCTGAAGTTGTGGATCTTGCACCACCTGTCCTCCTTGACGATGGATGGTCCCAAATCACTTTAGGACTTTGACAATTCCACCCTCTTGCATACCCAAGGGTTAAGTCTCATGCACTTACTTCTAGATCCAACCGTTGCTAGTCCTTTGTGCTCAGATCTAGCGGATGGGATTTGTTCCTCTCCTCTGTGCTTCCTTTTTTCACTGGACGTTGATCTAATGGTCCAGGCTCCTCCCCACAACCAATCTAATGGATTTTGTCACTCCTCCTTCGGAGATTTTGAATTCTTCCAAATTGGAAGAGTTTGTCAATGTTCAAAGGCTTCAGCCTTTGAAATTTCTCCTACTGACTTGACTATCTAGGGTCTCTCCTTCGCTTTTGAGAGCGTTATCTCTTCTGAGCTTTAGGACTTGAAATAATTATGTCTCCTACACACTCCTTTCATTATCTCTTCTGATCTTTTCAATTAACTCAGTCTCTTAAGGGTCTCATCCCTTTTGTTTCCTTTCAAAGGAAAACTTTGTGTCCTCCTGGCAACCTCCTGCTCAATGCACACCTTGCAGAGCTCCTTCTTACAGAGTTTTCAGTAACTTTGTTTCTCTCTAAACTCAACAGAGATTTATTCATGTGCACCCCTTGCACGTCTACTGATGAAGATCAATGCTATCTCTCCTTATATTTTATGAGGTTAACTCACCTCTGTCAGTGCACTCCTTGCACTTTAAAACTCAAAGAAGAGAAGCAATTGAAACTTATTCAATACTTCACTAGTTCATACATTCAAAACATGAATGACATATAAAAGAATAACAATGAACACAAATACATAAACACACTATATGTAGGAAAAATTGCTCTACTATTATCTTTCTGTGTCTATACAACTGTTTACAAAAATTGGACTGCAACAGAGTCCCCATTCTCTCAAGTTCTCCTAACCTAACTCTATCCTGAGTTCTTCTTCTAAGACCTCTCTACCAAAATCTCTGTCTCTCTCTCTCATTTACAAAAGATATCTCTACGTGCTTATCCTCTCCACCTAACCTCATCTATTACATTGAAGTTTCATAAATGGCCATCTAGTCTGAATTAAACTTAGATCCATCACCCTGTCAGCCATTAAAGGCGAACTTAACTTCTGCTTGTACAAATACATGGCTTGGTGTTCACTCAACCTTACAGCATGAATCCATATAGGATTAGATTTCAAATTTAAAAATGGGAGGGTAGGTGCCTCTCTCTCTCTTAAATGCATGTTGATGTGCTGGAATGTTGGCGCGTTGCTGAGGTGGAGTGATGCTCCTGCATCAAAAAGGATTTGGATTAGAAGAATCCAAGTCTTTTTTTGAAACCATTTCTTGCTTCTAAAATTCACACCTTGAACCAATATCAGGAATGTACTCTTTAAATGATCCTTCACCAAGATTGAGTCTAGACCTCGTAAGAATTCACTTGCAAAAAAAAAACAAAAACAACTTTGATACCACATGATCTGAAAATACAAAACAAGTTCTGATACCAACTTGATCTGAAATATCAACAAACTCTGATACCAATTCAGCTTGAAAATCCTTAGAAGTCAATTAGTTCATAAATACACACAAACATCCAACCAGATTCAAGAAATTGGAGATCGACTTGACTATTTACAAAACATCATGTGAATTTCTTACTTATCCATAAACTTCATTAACTGATAAATATAACTTGTGGAAACAATGAGTGCCAAAATAGAGAGAAATAGATCGCTCTTATTAATTCTCAAAATGCCAAAATTACAATAAATGGGATTAAAATGCCAAATTTGATGGCACTCTTCAATTTTGCTGCTCAATCCTAGAAACAGAGGTCATTACTGAATTCCTCACAAAATTCTTAGAAAAGAGAGTATAAACTCGACTATGTTTTGAACTGGTACTTAAAGACCCTTTTTTGCATGCATAACGAGACTATGGGTCTTATACATGAAAACATGGACTAATATTATTCATACATATCATTTTTACACAAAATATACTTCCCCGTCATATTCCTCTCAAAATTCTAAGAAAAATGGGTATAAACACCTTATACTTCCCTCAAAGAACTCTATGGCATGCAAAACGAGACAAACCCAAAAGAGGGACACCTCGTGCATGCAAAACGAGGTAAAATTTTTAACTTTGCACAAAATATATGTAGACCCTCTTTTTGGAATGCATTTCCACTTCCATGTCATTGGTTTTCATGCCCATTAAATAGGCCTAGGTCAGCCTAACCGAGCCCCTTTATTCTCAGACACATTTGTTACACTTTAAATAATTATTAGTTTATTTGTTGTAACAAACAACATGCATGGAACGTTGGTAGGAAGATAAATTTAAGACTAAGGAATATTTTGTGCAATATTCTCCCATATTTCATGGGTTTGATTCGCATCCAACCCAACTTTTTTGATTCTCCCTTAGCCATTATTGGCTAATCAAAGAGTGCCACGTGGCATTCTCTGATTGGTCCATGTGTCATGTTGTCATTGGTCCACCTTTCTGCCACATCACTATATAGATATACCACCTCAACATATAGTCACCTGCCACTTGTACTTACCACATCATTGTACAGATGACACGTGGCACTTTTTTATTGGTCCACATGGACCCCCAAAAATGTCATTTTCGGGTGGCACGTGGCAGTCTATCATGCTACCATGTCACCATGATGACATCAGCATGAAATCATCTATTAGTTGTATGTAATTTTACGTAAATACCACATGGAAGCCTATGTGCTTGCCTCGTGGCACCCCTTTGACTTTTTCTTTGTTTTGAACAAACTTTTACCAGCCATAACTTCTTCATATGAACTCTGTTTGAGGCGATTTTCGCATCATTGGAAAGCTATTGTCAAGATTTATGCAATGAATTCATTTTCAATATCATTTGATAAGATCAATGTTTGAGCATTTTGGATCCTCCTGGATCAATTTTTCAAGTGTGACAGTAAGTATGGTGAGGAGCATAAATGTAGTGAGAAGAAAGTATTCTCAATAGACAATAAAGAGGAATCAAATCAAGAATTGGAATCATCACAAGATATAGAGCTAGAAGAGACAACTCCAACAATATTGTGTCATGCATTGGTCGGCATCAATACTCCACAAACCCTCAATATAGAAGGATATATCAAAAATAAAAAGGTAATAGTGTTGATTGATTATATTAGTACCCATAACTTCATCAATTACAAATTAGCAAAATATCTCAATTTCTTTGTATTTCCAGCACTAGAGTTCCAAGTAATGATTGTAGATGGAGGTACCATAAATTGTTTTGGGAAGTGTCGTAGTCTTCAGCTCAATATGGGGGAGTATTTATTGTATAGTTCCATGATTTCCATCCAAATGGGTGGTGATGATGTTTTATTAGGGTTCCAATTGGTTACAAGCATTGGGAACAGTGGTTATTTTTGTAAGTGTTGTAGTTGAGTGTTTTCATTGTTGATTATTTTTGAAGGAGGGCCCACTTCAAGAGGTACAAGGCCAATTTTATATAAATAATCTTGTGAATATTCTTATTTCAATTAATTGTTTATAAAAAAATTCTTAAACTCTTTTGTTTCTGCTCATGTTAAAATCCTTGTCTAGACCTGTTATTTATTGCTACTAGATTAACTTTGCATTTTATTTTATTTGTTTTGAATGTTTAGTTTTATAATTAAATGATTGTATATTTGAGTTTCACAAAACAAAGCATACAAAGGATAGACTTGTGACTGGTTATAGTTGTTCTAAAGTAAATCATTTCCACCACTCAAACCAAAAGAAATACAGTCAAAGTAGTTTTTAACTAAGTTTCATTCATGTAACTTAATAGTTGTTTGAAATTTTGGTCTTTAATAGATAGGCATATTGTAGGTAATCAGTCAATCTTTAGATCTTTAATTTTGTGCATATAGCACTGGTGTTTCACAAGTTCACAAACGAACCCCAGGTTGATAATAAAATGAAGCAGTGAAGTAGTTGTCTTTTAAATGGATATATTTTAGAGTTGTCATTTTTTGAGTCATTTTCAAGGAAACGCTAAGGAATTAGGATCTTTAGTTTATACAGACTCGAGATAATATCATATGGAGGAACAAGGATCTTTAGTTTATCCAAATGAATTTTCACACATATTAGGATGAATGAATAGGTTTCAAGAGCCAAGAGAATGTTTTCATGGTATAGTAAGAGCCTCCCAATCCGCTAACACACTGGCAGGAAAAGTATGGAAGAAAGGAATTACTTTTGCAAGTGAACATAAACCTCCCATTAAAGAATTAGAATCAAATATTGAAGCAAGCTCTACAGCATGTGTTGACATAAATCCTCCTAAAAACCCTAGTCATAAACATGAGTCTTATGTTGATTCATTTACCTAATAAAAATTTGTAGCCTTTCGGGGACCTTTGAAATTTTGGAAAAATCCTTTATATATTATGGTTGAAGAAGAAGGAGAATGATGTGTTCCATGGAATCCTGTCACATTTGAATTTCCTATTCAGGATAGAAATGGTACAACCCAAATGAAAAACATTCCACCATCTGGTATACTCAATTTTCATGGGTTAAGTAGTGAAGATCCAGATATATTTATTTTTGAGTTTTATGTCTTATATCGTAGTTTAGAAGACTRTGTCAAAATATTCRAAATATTCCAATACAATCTTAGATGATCTTACCAACATCAATTGGACCCAAATACACTTAGGATTATTCTTCTTAGAAGTATCTAAGATGAGTGTTTGGATGTCTTAAATTTGATGGGATCTGGATATGTTTTTGAATTATCATATTATGCCATTTGTGAGTTGTGTAGATGATATTCTTGAGGTAACAATAAACAAGGATGGGGTACATGAGAGAGTCTATTAAATACTAGTAAATCCCCAGGGGGTATAGTCAACTGAGATGATATTTGTGTTGTGAGAAATCTTACCCTGCGAACTGGCTAAGCTCCCCTTTGGACCAAGACTTTGATATTTGGTCCAAAGATAGAAGTGAACAAGTGGTTACTACTTTTTCTATAGATATAACTCAATCTATCAAGCAAGAGAAAGGAAGGATGTGGTGTACCTTGTTGTGATGTTCATCCTCACTGCTCCAATCCTAGGCTTGATCTCCAAGATCCTCAATGCAATTGAAATTCTACAAAGACTAGAAAAGGAACTCTTCCTCCTGCTCTAGATGATTATATAAAGCAAATATATCTACGAATACTGAAATGACAATAGACAAGAAAAGGTATAACACATGAACTTGAAGGGAATAAGCCAAGTTGATATTAATTGGAAAGCCAAAGAAGGCACTTACAAAGCATGATAGATGATGTAGTCACTTCTACAAGCTGTCTTTGTCTTTCCCTTACATGAATCTTGAAATCAAAATGTTGATGCTTCCTCCAGAATCAAAGGTTTGATACCTCAATTTGTTTGCCCTTCACCTTGGAAATACCTTCAATATATAGGCTTGAGAGGCACAACCACCATGAGAAAATGAAGGATATGTTTGAGGATATGGCTCCTTAAGTTGGTATTAGATCATAGGATAAATCCCATAGGGTAGGATTCGACCACAACAAACCTCATCCCAAGAGAGTTGGCCCTTAGGAAAAGGTGGGAGATCCCTTGATTCCCTCTAGCAAGGATAGCACTCCCCCAGAGTTGAACACAGGGCGCTATCCTATAAAGTGGTACTCCCCTAACATGGCAAGGGGGCACCACCCCATGAAGTGTCACTCCCCCAACATGACCAAGGGGGTGCCACTCTTCATAAATTCCAAAAATTGGTCTAATTTTCCAAGAAAAAGGTGTATTTTTGTTGTCATATGAGAGGGATTCTTCTTCCAACATTACTTAGGTATTGTGAAAAAAATTTTCATGGTTTCAAGGGGTTGTGACACTTAGAAAAGTGAATGTGACACTAGGTAAGGTGCTTATGACACTCGTGACAGTGCATGTGACACTTAACAAGGTGCATACATCACTTTGTGACACTTAGGGTGTGAAACTCAAGTGTGACATTTTGGTGCGTAACAGATGCTCCATAAAGTGTGAAGTCAGAAGAGAAACTGATGGCCGAAACACTTTACAAATTCTTCAATGAAAAGGTGTTGGAGTAGGATAACCTAGCAGAAGCTACAAACAATCATCAGTCAATATACAAATATGTTCCATTTCTGAGGCAAGCATACCTATGCTTGGAATACGAGATGACTCATAGCATGGTTGTTGGCCAATACATTGTGGATCCATAAAAATATTGACTAAGGATATGGCCACCAAATATACAATGTGGATCCATACCTCCATGACATGAACTAATCGCAGCCACGAAAAATACATAGTGGAGCTACGAGAAGACAAAACATAGCCACTGATCAATATAATGTGGATCTATGTGACAGTATATATATATCAGTAAGATTGACAGCATGGTGATTGTACTGAAATATTTTACATGCTCAAATGATTTCCAATGCAGCCTGGGAAAAGCACATAACAGAGTGAGCTCCCAACCCAGGGTCTTCGTCTTGATCCCGATGTGATACGAATCTAGCCATGTGAATAGATGATTTGATGTCGAACATGGTATAAACCACTTGATATTGGTCATTGAGGTAAATCGTTAACAAGTGCAATGGAAATCATCAATGATGATAATGATTCCCAAGATACCCTATTACATTCTAGCAAATGTGAATAAATGAGTTGAGGTTGAACATTCATGGAATCATCCAATCAGAGTTCAATGATGTAAACCTATTGTTGGAAGCGAGGAGGCCTACCATTGATGCATGCAGGTCCCAAGGTACTAACTAGTTTCTAAGTCTAATTCTTGGATAATGTGTTGATGTCAAAAGGAAAAGATTGGTTGAAGTAGGGCCATGATGTATCCCTCATCATCGACATGAAACTAACATAGGAAAGTGATGTGAGATGGTGGATCGAATGAGTATGGACTCAAACAGGAAATGGAAATTGGTAATACTGCAGATGGATGGTTTGAAGTGAAACTTCCCTTGAACATGATGAGGCAAGACAACTAACTTGGCAGCATTGACTCAACGAGTACCAAGAACATAATGTTATGGAAAAGAAGATAATTATTCGACTGAAATGAAAAAGTATAATGAAACATGGAATTTGTATGATTCAGAGACAAGCATATTACCCAATTTTAAGATGAGACACAAACAGGTGCCATGTTCAAGGGTGATAACAATTGTTAAAAAGGATTCCAAAAACTTGACCCACTTCCTTCAATTTTTTCTCCCATCCAGATAGGTGAGTATCTCTTTATTTTTTAACAAGATTGAGGAGGAAAATAGATGCTCAGTATAACTCACCTTTGGTAAGTCCCTCTTCACATGTTTAATGAACCTGAAGAAGTAAGGGTTGATCATGTATGGGTCCTAGACATTGGACTCACATAGGTCCTTCAATGCATAGTTTTACGAGCCCAAAGAAGGTAAACTCGGTGGTTTTTCATGTTTAGAGAGTCTGAAAAAAACTTAAAGATGACTCCATGGATGACTTTTTCATAAATTTATCCTCCCAAGCCCAAAAAAAGTGTAAAACAATACATGGGAGAACTCTTCTAATCATGCTTCATTAGAGTAGTCATTTTTCATAATTAGTCTTGTGAGGCCGAAAAGAGATAAAATACCACTTGAAATATGCCCTTTCAAACCTTTTAACGAGTGTGAAAGGAAGCAAGCTCACTTGAAAATATTTTCATGTTTAGGGAGTCTCAAAAGAGCTTAAAGGAAACTCCAAAGAGTTCCTTTTTTGTATAGATTTTACGAGTACAAAAAAGAGATAAAGTATACTCGGTAACCTATTCTCATGTATTAATGAGCACAAGAAAGAACAAAGACTAAGCTCGTTCTAGAAAAAACTACTACATTACGATGGGAATGACCCCAAATTAAGGATCACTCCTAGAAGTGTGTCTCTCTAGAGGTATTTTTCCCCCAGCTTGTGTGATAGAAGCTAGTTGCTTCACTCTAGTGTGATGTCAAGAGGTTGGAGACCTACCTCCTAAGCATTGTTTCCTCCGATGACTCTTCTTCTTTCCTCATTTAGTCATCTTGTTACTAATGGGAACATTTTCACTAGGTGGAGAAAAATAAGTTTCAAGTATACAATCTAGAGTGAGATATGATTTGGATGGAAGGGGGTGGGGGTCTATTTCATTTTTTAATGAGCTTGACAAAGATTATGAACTATGCTTGTAAGAACTATGCTCGTAAGTGTCTGTTTCATTTTCAATAAGCTTGACACAGGAAAAAAACTATGCTCATAATATAGGTTTCATTTTTACACAAGATTGAAACTAGAAACTATGCCTGAGGCCCTATGTTTCATTTTTTAATGAACTTGACACAGAAATGGGAACTCTGCTCGAAACCTAGTTTCATTGTTTAATGAGCTTGGAACCAAAAAAACTGTGCTCATTGACCTCTACTTGATCATGGATTCCAAGAGGACAATTCTCTAGAAGGAATATATGTCAAGGGACAAAACTCAATCATGGCTTCCAAGAGATCTTTGCTAGATGGAAGAATCACACTCTGTAAGGAATACATGTTGAGGGTCGTGATAGGGGTAGGGAGATCAGGCTCTAATATCCTTATCGAAGAGATCACCATGTCAACTACTAGATATAACTCATAAGAAGGGAGTGATTCCTTCTCATTCGAAGTTTAACGCATGGAATAGGTTGCCACATAATTGACCTACAGCGGGGCAGACGTCGTTGGCATGTAAGGAACATTCATGGAAGTCATATGGTTTACCATGATATGAGGGCCAATGAATTAAATATGGTCTATGGTCACTATGTTTCCATTGTGATGGAAACACATCACTCGAAAGACAGTGGACTCAAAAGCCTTCATATCGTAAACATAGTCTCACCCGAGAAGAAAATTAAAATCCAAGGGGTCATGGACTACCATCACATCAATATAGGAATTTTTCCCTCCTAAAGTAACAGGTAAGTGAGGAAGGATCCCTAAAGGTTGAGTAATATGTTTGTTAAAAACCAATAGATTCTGAGTCACCAGCGCAAGCTAAGGGGAACCAAGGGCTTGCCAAACATTTGAGGACATGATGCTAATAGAAGCACCATTGTCTATTATAGTTTTAGGTATCATTACCCTACCACAAACTTCAACCATGATTTCGAAAGGCATGTAGGAAGGAGGGAGAGGTTTTGTTAGATTACTCCAATCAATCGAAATTATCCCATTGCTTGAAGGGGGTTTCATTGGGATGGGTGAAGTGCCCCCTTATCTGTATGAATCCACAGTAACAAGAAAGACCTAAGTGGCATCTTCACTCTTCAAAGGAGGAGTGGGATCAACCAATGGGGATATTGAATCAACCACTTGATGGATCGGATCGACCAGGGAGGTACTCGGATTGATCACTTGATCAACCAGATTAACTGAGGATGGAATCAGATTGACCACCTGATCAACCAGATTAACTAATGAGGGAACTGGATTGATCAGCTCATCAACCAATGGAAGGTTTGGAGAGATTTTATAGTAATATATGGAAATTTTTGGTTGGGTGTTGGAAATATTTTCCAACGGATGTGAATCTTCGTCCATGCGAGGAAAAAGGTAGGTGTGGTTCATCTCCCTACACAACTAGCAAGGAGTTTTGATTTTACCTTTCTTACTTTCAACCTGATTATCACTAGTTGATGGGTTTTCACCAGCATGAGTTACAGCGGCTAATGAAATGGGTTGAAAACCTCGAGACCACACTTCTACAACCTTGTGAATACCATGGAAATCCTTAAGAAGGTGGTTTCCCTTACAAAGATTGCAAGGGAATTTGGGCTTGTGATGTTTCTTGGTGGACTTGTCGACATTATCAACACTCCCAACATGATGAACAGTAGTTGGTTGATTATTTACAACATGTCCTACAGTGGTTGGAATTTTTCCCCCTAGCTTATTTTTCTTCTTCTTTATCTTTTATTTCTTCTTCTTCTTATCCACCTGGTTACTAGCTATAGAAATTTCACTAGGCAAAGAGGAAGAACATGAAGAATATTGCACGGGTGAAGAAGGAAAAGGGTCAATATGAGGTTAATGGTATTAGGGTGGAGTGCTTACGGATGAAGCACTAGGATCATTTATATTCATTAGAGTGGAAAACAACCAGACTGGTAACCCAATAGTGAGTCCAGAAAGAGTCAAAGTGGAGATATAAGGAGGACCTATGTGTTCCATAGAAAGAAAAATAAACGGTTCCCCCAGAAAAGGGGTCCCTTCATTGGTAGTTCCAGAAATGGATGCCATCGACACGGACCCAATCCTAAGATCTTGGTAAATCAAATATAACACACTATCAAATTTCCTATGAGATAAGAGCAAACAAATAAAGGAATTAGGGATCTTCCTAAGACGGGATATGAGGCTATCAATGAAAATATAAAAAACAGTTACCTTGGCCTCCACAAAATATCCCTTCCTAGTGCAAGTAACCCTCACTTCATGGGGCCACCCTCCAGAGGTATTGTAAGTGTGATGCGATGTTTTCCTCAGGTACCACAAGGAACCCCCCTTCTAGTCACATGTGTATAAACCTAGGAAAAGTAACTATGTTTACCAATTTCGCAATGGACGGTTTGGCGGATAACCAATCGACAGTCAAGAATAAGCAAATGGAACTGGGAATTGTGGACACAAATCCATGACCCAAATACTAATAAGTAGTGGTGTAACCCCAAGGACCTATCACTCTTTAAAACTATGAACTTTTTGTAGTCCCACTAGGAAAACGGAAGAGGGGATATCTCAAACCGTCTCTTTGCTTGACCTCATGTTTACCTCCTATGTAAGAGGAGCTCTCCCAACAAAAATTAGTTGTTCCTACTCAGATTTCATCATTCTCTGTTATTCTAAAATTTTGTGTAAGTGGACTTGGAGAACTTACACTCCACCCTACAACCAAGGCCGTAAAATCCTAGACTCGTTGATTTCCTATAAAAGAAAAGGTCTACTTGATTTTAGATTACACATTTGTTCCTTTTATGGTTTTTTGTTACTCAAAAGGTATTGTGGATGTAACTTAACTATGATGTGTGACACTTGACTCCAAGAAGGATTTAAAAGAAAAATATGAATGCAAATGCAATCTTTTCTTTCGATGAAATCTATCTATGGGAAGGAGTAAGAGGTTTCAAGAAAAGAATTACAACTTTTAAAGAAAGAAACATAAAAACTCTTTGAATATAGTTACAAGCTCAAAAACAAACCACCCAAAGATTTAGAATGCAAAATTATTTTCATTTGATCCAATGAGATATGAAAAAAAACTTTATTGCTTCAATACTTTCAAATGAGATGAAATAAATCAAGGTTCGACACAAAAAAAAATGAATCAAACAAAGCGCACTCAAAATTGACGAGAACTTAGAGAAACCAAGTGTGAGACAACTTGTTCAATCAAGGACTCAAAAGGTCGACAAGTACTCAAAGAACGCAAAATGTTAGAATGATTCCAACATATGCTCAGAAAAGAACCCAAACAATGAAAAAGAGAAAGAGATAATCACTCAACAATCCTTAAAGATGAGCAGCGATAAAGAGCATTCAAAGTTGGGTTGTGGTAAACAAGAGAGTTTTCAATCATTCAAAAAGCGACACGTTCTGAAGAATGTCACAAAGAGACTCAAAACCAATCAACCTTTTCAAACCCTAGTTGATGAAAACTCCTAAACAATCAAGCAATCTAAAATTTTTGCGAGACGAAGATCAGAAAACTAAAAGGAAGGATGAACCAAGGGATCATGTTACCCAAGGGGATCACAACTAGGATAAATTTTCAAAATCAATGAAGGAAATGAAAATGAGTAATAAATATCAAATTATCAATCAAACAAAGTCAAAGACCAACTAGGAGACTCTGGGCTAAAAGCCTCTCAAAAGAAGACTGAGCAGAACCAAGAAGAAACAAGCAAAAACACCCAAAAAAGGAGATTGGCTCCCCTATTCTCAAAGATACAGAAATTTTTGGTGCCCCCTAGGAGGATTAGGGGGAGTTCGAGTCAGTTAATGGTTCCCTGGTATACACTGCATGGAAGCGCCATTCAAGTAAATGGTGCCCTGGTGTGAACTGTAGGGGAGTGCAAGTTTCTGAAATGTTCAAAAATGACTTCTAACATCTCAAACTCAGCAGAGACTCAGTCAATGGCTCTGTAAAATATTCAATGAGGAAGAGGGAAGGGGAAATATATCAGAAAGAATCATCAAACAAACAATATCTAATCAAAAGCAAAGGATTTAAGGCGAAAAAGAGGAAAAACTAGTCAAAGTTCTTCTCCGGTGGAGTCGCCATTGCATGAAGTGATAAATCTTACCCTGCGGACAAGCTAAGCTCCCCTTTGGACCAAGAATCTGATGTTTGGTCCAAAGACAGAAGTGAACAAGTGGTTACTACTTTCCCTATAGATATAACTCAATCAATCAATAAAGAGAGAGGAAGGATGTGGTGTACCTTGTTGTGATGTTCGTCCTCGTTACTCCAATCCTGAGCTTGATATCCAAGCTCCTCAATGCAATTGAAATCATGCAAAGACTAGCAAAGGAACTCTCCATCCTACTCTATATGATTATATAAAGAAAATATATCTACGAAATCTGAAATGAAAATAGACAAGCAAATGTAGAACACATGAACTTGAAGGGAATAAGCCAAGTTGATATTAATTGGAAAGCCAAAGAAGGAACTTACAAAGCATGATCGACGATGCAGCCACTTATCCAAGCTCTCTATGTCCATCCCTTGCATGAATCTTGAAATCAAAATGTTGATTCTTCCTCTATAATTAAAGGTTTGATACCTCAATTGTTCCCCCCTTCACCTTGGAAATACCTACAATATATCGGCTTGAGAGGCACAACCACCATGAGAAAATGAAGGATATGGTTGAGGATATGGCTCTTTAAGTTGGAATTATATCCTAGGATAGATCCCATAGGGTAGTATTCCACCACAACAAACCTCATCCCAAGAGAGTTGGCCCTTAGGAAAAGGTGGGAGATCCCTTAATTCCCTCTAACAAGACTGACGCTCCCCCAGAGTTGAACACAAGGCTCCATCCTATAAATTGGCACTCCACCAACATGGAAAGGGGGCGCCACCCCATGAAGTGGCACTCCCCAAGCATGGACAAGGGGGTACCACCCTTCATAAATGACCAAAATTGGTCAAATTTTCCAAGAAAAAAGGTGTGCTTATGTTGTCATATGAGAGGGATTCTTCTTCCAACATGAATTAGGGATTATGAAAAATGTTCCATGGTTTCAATGGGTTGTGACACTTAGAAAATTGAATGCGACACTAGGTAAGGTGCATAGGACACTTGCAACAGTGCATGCGTCACTTTGCGACACTTACAGTGTGATACTCAAGTGTGACATTTTGGTGTGTAACAATTGGGAATTTGTTAGATAACTTTAAAAATGAAATCCTTATTTCTATTGGTTCCCAATTAAATATCATGAAAATCAAGAAGGAGCAAGATGAATAAGGATTACCCTTGACTATATTTTTCCCAAGATGTCGAAAGAAACATCCTTTACATGAGTTCCCCTTAGATAGTATAGAAACTTTTGCTATATGTGAGCAAATCCATGCCAAAAGTAGTTTCCCTTCATTTCCTGAAATTGAAGCATTTTATCAAGGAGCATGAGAAGGAATCAAGCAAATTTGTTTCATAAACCAAAAGAAACCTTAGCCAAATCATCAACTAGGTGTATCCCAAACTCCTCCTCAATCATATAATGCACTTTGGGCTAATCAACAACACTTGAAAAATCCCTTTGCCACTTGGTATCCACCAGCATCATGTCCAAAATGGGCTCCTCAAAGCCAAAACCAACCTTGGAAACAATTTTGGCGAGGACCATTGCCTTATGGAAATATACCAAAACAACCTCAACAACAGTTTTCTCCTCAGCCACAACTTTCATTACAACAAGCACAATTGCAACAATAGTTACAATTTCCATCCAATCAGTTGCCTCAAATTCCATCTCAAATGTATCTCCAACCCATTCTTAATCCAAACAATAAAGTAGCTCATCCCACTTACAACACTGAGGTACCCAGCTATCCAACTTATTTCATTTCCCTTGTAGATCTTCAAGATATTCATCTTCCATCAAGAAAAGTGATTAATCCAACTCCTCCCATCATTTTTAAGGAACAAGATGATGAAGAAAATTTTGTTGAAATGAATGATCTATTGGAAGATTGGTTGTTGTCATTGATGTCAACCCTAGTCATGGGTTTTGGGCCGCAATATTGATAAAGGTATTTGGACATGAAAGACAATGCACATGCATATACAACACCCATGAATGGATAGTATACATCATGTTGTTTCCGGTGGTATGTGGCACGTCACATGGATCCTCATGGTTGAGGAGAAATGAATTTTTGAAGATGACAAAGTGAATTGAAGAAGGAAGTACATGTAGGCCCTGAAGATAATTAAAGAAAAG
>JASDQU010204982.1:0-18831 GCA_032191745.1 Picea mariana
TCACTTGTTTTTAGTTTTTATTCTCATGCTCATGTTGTTATTTAGTTCTTGTTTAATTCTTGTTAATACCTTTATTGTTTTCTTTCTAACCTTTTGCATTACAACTGTCATGACTAGAAGATCCCAACTAGGCATGTAAGTGCTCACTTTTTTCTCACACATTGACGAAAAGAGCACGAACACCTGGGTCACAGCCCAAGGTCACAGGAAAGGAAGGAGCTAGCGCCTGTCAGTGTGAGATTGGAAAAGGGTGCTAAGGAAGCAGGGCCCATGGATAACCGTCGATCTGTGAACGGAAAATCAATGGTGGGGGATCATTGTGGGGAGAGGAGGAAAAATTAGTGGATGTGCTAGTTTGCAACCCGTTATTTTCTAGCATCGTTGATCTTGTCGGGACAAGGGATCAATGACCGCGATTTAAAGGAGATGTGGGTGAGAAATTTTCAGATTGCGGGGATAGATATCTTAGATAAAGAGAGAGCATGTTGTTAGCCCTCAATTACTATTGATCGTCGATCTCAACCCTTGATCTATTTTCAACCACACGATATTTGATATAGTAATTTCTAACACAGAAAGTGCAATGAAGGATTTGTCTTTTGTTTCGAGTCGTGGTAACCTCAAGAAGTGGTTTGAAGGGAGTGCCTGTGCAGAATTAAATTCTGCATCGACTAAGGGATAACATGGAAGTGTTATATGGTGCATATTGATACATATATTTTCTTCATGAATTGAGAAGAAAAAGGACCTGTAGCATCATTGACAAATTTTGTTTATCATATGCATAATTCTAACAAAATGTTCACTTGCACATTTTGCAGAATTAAGAGATTAAACATATCAGCTCAGAATGAAGATTCGAGAGATGGGAGAAGGTGAGGAAGACTCCATCCATGAGAGAGATGAATTCCAAGAAATACCAGGGTTTCCACCAAAGAGGGAGATAGATTTCTCTATTGATTTAGTGCCTGGAGCTGCCCCAGTGTCAAAAAAACCTTACAGAATGAACACACCAGAGTTAAAATAATTACAAATGCAGTTGGAGGAATTGTTGAAGAAAGGGTACATACCTCCAAGTGTTTCACCTTGGGGAGCACCAGTACTTATTGTCAAAAATAAGGATGGAACCTTGAGGTTGTGTATTGAATTTCGACAACTGAACAAGTATACTATAATGAACAAGTATCCTCTACCCAGAATTGATGACCTCTTTGATTAACTAAGTGGAGAAAAGATATTTTCAAAGATTGACGTGAGGTCAGGATACCATTAGGTAAGGATCAAGTAAGAAGACATTCATAAGACAACCTTTAGGACCAGGTATGGGCATTATGAGTTTGTAGTGGTGCCATTTGGACTGACCAATGCATCAATTGTCTTTATGTGCTTAATGAATGGCATATTCATAAATTATTTGGATAAGTTTGTCATATTATTCTTGGATGACATACTTGTCTATTCCAAGTCTGAAGAGGAGCATGAACATCACTTAAGATTGGTATTGCAAGTGCTAAGAGAACATCAGTTGTATGCCAAGCTGATTAAGTGTTATTTTTAGTAAAAACAAATCCATTACTTGGGACACATTATTTCAGAGCAGGGCATCACAGTAGATCCAAATAAGATTGAAGCCATTAGAGGATGGCCAACACCTAGAAATGTGTCAAAATTAATATCTTTTATGGGATTAGCTGGTTACTACAGAAGGTTTATAGTAGGGTTCTCTGAGATTGCTCATCCCATTACTTCTTTTCAAAAGAAGGGAACTAAATTTGAATGGACACCTAAGTGTAAAGGCAATTTTAATCTGTTGAAGGAATTACTTACTAGTGAACATGTGTTAAATATTGTTGACCCGAATGAAAGTTTTGTGGTATGTACAAATGCATGTAAGGAAGCACTTGGGGGAGTCCTCACACAAAATGGACATTTCATTGGTTATGAGTCTATAAATCTTAAGGAACATGAGAGGAACTATGCCACACATGACTTGGAGCTTGATTTCATTGTCCACGCCTTGAGGATGTGGAGGCATTATCTCATGGGGAAGAGATTTGAATTAAGCACAAACCACATTGGCCTGAAATATCTTTTTGAACAACCAACCATGAATGCCAGACAAACAAGATGGCTGAAATTTTTAAGTGAATATGACCTCTATATCAAGCATATCAAAGGAAAAGAGAATAAAGTTGTTGATGCACTTAGTAGAAGAGTGCATCTCATGCATGCTACTTCTGTCAGTATGCATCAGTCAGACTTGAAGAGAATAATTTTAGATGATCTTGTTACAGATCAACATTACCTATAGGTAAAGTAAAGCTTACAACAAGGAGATGTACAACAAAAAATAAAGGAGTATGATATAAAGGAAGATGGATTACTCATGCATAAGAATAGAATCTATGCTCCTAGTTCTAGAGAACTGAGGAATTTGGTATTGAAGGAAATGCATGATGTTCCTTATGTTGGACATCTTGGTTACCAGAAAATGATTGCAATTGTAAGAAACAAATTCTTTTGGCCAAGAATTAAAAATGATGTTGTTGATTACATCGCTCAATGTATGGAATGTCAGAAGGTGAAGGATGAGCATAGGCACCCAGCGGGTTTGCTGCATCCATTACCAATCCCAGAGAAGAAATGGGAAGTGATAACCATTTATTTCATAACTAAATTACCTAGGACAACAAGGCAATATGATTCAATCATGGTTGTGGTTGACAACTTAACAAAAGCTGTTCATTTTTTTCCTAAAAAAACAAGCCATACAATGACTAATATTGTGAAAATTTACATGAGAGAGATTATTAGGTTGCATGGGATACCTAGTACAATTGTCTCGGACAAAGACACAAAGTTTACCTCCAATTTCTGGAGGGGATTGTTTAAAGGATTTGGCACAAATCTAAGATTTAGCACAACATACCATCTGTTAGCACTCCGTAAATCTGTTCAGCTGATAAACAAATGATAAAGGTAACTTTTTCAACCAACTTTGAGACCCAAAACTAGCCTTTCGGATCTGGAGAGGGCTCTCTTGGAAGGCAGGGTCTCTGCGAAGGATATAACTTTGAAATTAGTGGCTAGATTTAACACCTTTGATAAAATGGGCTCTGGTTATATTGGTGCAACAAAGTAAGACTTGGGATATGGAGTCTATTTGAGGGCATGACAAAGACAAATGAGTCAGTGACTGAACTTGAGAGGATAAGGCTAAGCGATAAATAGTCTTCAGTGTAAAACCATAATGTGTGGCTGGAGAAAAACATAAGAAGTAACTCGGAGCACCGCTGCAGGAAAATTCAGAGTTACCTTTAGAAGAAAACGTTTTGTCTAAGAGTAACAAACAAGGGGCGCTGCGCAACAAATCCACAGGTTCAAAAATTCATTCTGAAATAGAAAGAAAAAGATATGAATAAAGATGACAGGAAGCACATATGCAAAGAAAGAGGCACAATACATCTGACTGCTACAACTAGAATCTTTTCATCAAGTTACAGGACCTTTGCATTAAATTTCAGTCAAAAAACTCAAATCACATACAATATCTATCGTCTACCAATTTTGCCAACCAACCTGGCTTACATCGAAAAGATGAAATATATAAACGAGGGAACCGCTTGGGCTACTCTTCTTTCTAACCGATAACCCTAAAACTAGGAAATTGGGTAACATGCGTTGGAGAATCTTCGCATGGCGCCTTCAAAAAATAGACAATAATCACATCTGTTTACACATGACCATTTGAAAATTTTCCACGAGGATTTGATCATTGAAAAGGTATCGATATGAGGGAAAGATGTGTTAGTGTTCCCATTCAATCATATGTCTGAGTGGGAAGATGTCTAGAAGGAACTCACCATCTACTATAATGATTTCGATTTTTTCTGCGCGCTCATTTGCCAAAAAAATGTGTGCGACAAGTTGTTGTTTGAGTTTTACAGCCATTACCAAAATGATGGAGTTCTTTGGGTAAGACGTGTCCTTCAAAACTGCCAAGATTTTACTTATGCTTTCGCATGCAAAGACGAACAACTACTAAACTTGTTTTTCTGTGCACTGGCGAGAGCCACGTGGGCTTCCTCCTCGACAGCTTTGCATTCCCTACAATGCTTTGTATTCCTTTTTTCTAACAGTTTCTGTGCTTCTCGTAGTTGTAAAATGGTGTCTTGCGCCTCTCTGAGCTGTCTTTTTAGCCATGCCACGTTCCCTTCACGACCCTGCACTGTTGACGCTTCCATAGTCTTTGTCGCTAGCTACCTCCTCAACTCCATGTTTTCTTGATAGAGTTCAGCGATAGCCAACTTTTCCTTCTTTAATTGCTAAGATGGCTCTTGATCATTCACTCTTGTGCAAGTCCTTCCACTTCAGGTTCCACACAGTTTGATCTGATCGTCTCTATGGGTAAAGGATTGACTCATTTCATGTCCTTAGGAATGCTTTTTGCAGGTGAGAACGATTCCTAGTCATTTTGGGGCTTGGACTTGGAATTTTTTTTTCTCTGCGTGCCTTTCCTTATGCTTTGGGAGGTCTCCATGGTGCGAACAGTGTGTATTTTGTGCGCAATATATCAAGCACACACACAAGGGGGGATTTTGATCAACCTGGATTGGCGAGGGAAATTGCAAACAGAGTGCGAACTTGGCTTCAATATTGAAATGAGTGCTGAGCATGTGAAATTTATAACGATTTGGGTAGAAGGAGGGATCATGCTAGAGAATGATGAATTCATGGAGATAAGATGTTTTGAATTGAATTACAGACTTTCCATGGAAAATCCCCAAGTGTAGAATACATGCGATAAATCTTGGAGGGCATGTATGATATGAACGTCGTAATTTTTCATTCCCTTGGCCTTCATGATGAACGGATAATAGTTGTTGTACTTGCTGATGTGACTTCCATTAACTACTTGACTCAAACTGGGGCACGCAGATATTGGTTTTTTCACAAGACTCGACTCTTTGGAAAAGACATATCCATACCACTTAAGCAATTTTTGACTCTGACATCCCCTCCTGTTTCCAAGGGCCAATTGGCCACCTGTTGACTTCAACCTCACAGTGCTACGTACCCGACTTCACATGTTTGGGTGCACGGTCCATACCTTGACTAAAACCGACTCTAACTGGAAAGAAAAATCGTAGCGCTAACAACTAGCTCCAATGGGGATGCTATCCTCTCCATGAGGTAGCAAAGAATAGTAGACTAGGTGCCTGATCATTGGGCTTTATTCAACCTTCAGACACTAAGAGAAAATAAATGACAGACAGAAAAAAAATAAACCTATTGACACATCTTCTAAAACTTCAGCATAAACTTAGGGCCTTCACTTTGGGCTTCAATTTTCTGCTGACCTATTGACTCGACGCAAAAATAAAATGACTATTTACAATGACAAATGACTTAAACAGATTTTATTTCATCAGATAATGTTTGAGGAACCTATTGTTTACAGGCCCCCAACCAAGGCATTCTCCATCTATCCCTTCCAGGAAATAAGCATTGTTCCCGCAATACGTGATGATTTTGAATGGACCTATCCAAACGTGGTCAAAGTTTCCGTGCTTTCCCTTATCTTCATTTCTTGCCTCCCATCTCATCACCATATCTCCTATCTGAAAATATTCCTACTTAGAATTCTTTTCGAAAGATTTATTCATCTTCTCTTGATGGAGTTGTGACCGATTATACACATTTTCCCTGATCTGCTATGTGTGAATTAGATGCTTTATTTTCCTTTGCACATCATTTGGCTTGACCTCCTATTCTTGCAACAAATTTCTGATGGGCGGTCCCAGTGAAGTAGGGAAGATTGCGTCCATGCCATAAATTATATGGAAAGGCGACATTGATATAGAATTCTTGGTGGTAACCCAATCTTCCCACAGCGCGTAGATAGTATTTTTATGCCAAACTCTCTTGTTGTCTTGCAAGAGTCTTTTGATGATCCTGGTCAGGCTCTTATTCGAGGATTATGCTAACCTGTTTCCTTGTGGATAGTACGTCGTAGAATGCCCCAGGGTTATGTTATAATCATGAAAAATTGTTTCCATCCTCTTAGACTTGAATGCGGCCACATTGTCTGTGATGATCTTAACAGGACACCTGAACCTTGACAAGATGTTTGTCTCCAGGAATTGGATGATGACTGCGTCGGTAGCTTGCTTTGTGGGGATTGCCTCTATCCATTTCATGAAATAGTCGATGACCGTGAGTATCCATTTGTGTTGTGTGGAGGATGGAATATTTATTTATCCTATGAAATCTAGACCCCACTACATGAAAGGTGCTTCGATGGACATAGGCTTTAGTGGAAGGGGCTACAACTTTCTTCTCCCATCGAAAATCTGACATTCGTGGCAGCTTGAGAACTCTGTATACACATCAGCGAAGATTGTAGGCCAGTAGTAACCTGCCCTCAGGATTTTGTGCACGGTGGTTTTCCAGTAGTGATGTCCTTCGCAATCACCTTTGTGAAACTCTTGTATGGCCCGCTTCACACCATCTTCCAACAAACAACTCAACAATATTTCCCCGGGGCCTTTCCAGTAGAGTGAATTGTCTAGGATGCAAAACTTAACTTCTTTAATCTTGATAAATATGGCCTTAGTATTACTTATGCCTGGAGGGGCCTGGAGATTTTCCAACACATAGATGATGTCTGCATATCATGGCGAATCAATGAGTTGTTGAGATACATGTGCAGTTTTTTCTTATTGAGGACATTCTGACAGATCAACAATGAAATTCATTCCTATAGCATCGCAGTCTGACTGCACCATTAACTTTGAAAGGCCATGACCCTTGATCAGTTTCGTAGGCTTGATATCAAGGTCGTATTCCAGCATGGCCTCTATCCACTTGCCTCTCCTTCCTTCCGGGTCAGGTTGAGTTAGGATATCTTTTACCGAGATGCTGGGTACATAAGCGATGACATGGGAGTGCAATATGTATGGCATGAACTCTTTCAAGGATTTCACTAAGACATACGCCTATTTTTCCATAATGTCATACCTCAATGGAGCATCACGCAATGTCTGGTTGAAATAGACTATCGGTTTTTCGAATTCCTACTCATCTTTCTGTAGCAACATGTCGACAATAGTGTGTAAAGAGGCGAATGAAAATAGGAGGAAATCTTTCACAAATCAGGGTTGGCTAGCACAAGAGCTTTAGTCAACACCACTTTGATATCTTCAAAATAATTCTTGGCCTCCTTGTTCCACTTGATCTCATTTCCCTTCCTAAGCGTGTAGGTTATGTGCTTTATGATTTCAGCTAGGTTCGGGATGAATCTCCTAAAGAAGTTCACTTTTCCTAGGAAGGATTGCACTTCTTTTTTACTGCGCAGGGTGTCGATTTTCAGGATCCTGTCAACCCTGTTGGGTTCTATCTTAATGTCTTCCTTGTAGATGATGTGACCTAACATCTTCCCTCTTCTACCTCGAAATGTGATTTCTTTGGATTTAGCGATATGGTGAACTTCCTGCACTTCTGGAAAACCTTCTTTAGGTGCTCAAGATGTTGTTTGTCAGAGGCAGAGTACACTTTGATGTCATCCAGATAAATCAATATGAACTTGACCTTTTCATCAGCAAATGCAATGTCCATTTCCCTTTGGAAAGTGGCTCCAATGTTCATTAGGCCGAAAGGCATATTGGAGTACATGAACGTTCCCCATGGGGTTGTGAAAGTTGTTTTCTCTCTATCATCCGGGTGAACAATGATCTGATTATATCCTATAAACCCATCCAGCATAAACATCTTCTGGGATCCCACCACTTTTTGTAGGATGTAGTCCATTTTAGGAAGGGGGTAGTGATCATTGAGAGATAATTTGTTTAAATTTTGAAAGTCTACACATAGTATTATCTCACCGCTCTTCTTTCTTACAGGTACCAAATTAGCTACCCATTTTGAGAAACGCAAAGAAACAATAATTTTAGCATCGAAAGGTTTCTTTACCTCTTTCTCGATCAGCAGCAACAACATGGGATTTATCCATATCAAATTCTGTTTGAAAGGTGTCTGATCTTCCTTGAGAGGGATAACATGTTGGATCACTTTAGTGTCATATAATTCCAGGTCATCATAGCTCCATGCGAAGACATCTGGGAAATCCTTCATGAGCTTGACGTTGTCCTGCTTGACCTATGGACTGAGTGTCTTTGATAATTTGACCATCTCCGGGTTCTCCTCAGTCCCGATGTTGCAATCTTCCACGTACTCTTCTCTTGCAGTGATCTTTGGGTTTTTAGCCACATCATTTTAGTCAAACAACTTTTCTAGTGGCACCAATGCCTTTGGAATGATATTATTTTTTAGTTGTATTATGTCCCTTCCTGCGATCTGGTTTTGGAAAGGGTTGTCGTTACTATGCGCATCCATTCTCTCATCTTCACCACAAAATTCCTCGTCAATGTTTTTATTAGCGAATTCATTGCTCATAAGGAGGAATCTTTCCACCTATTTGTTGTCATCAAACACTTGCCAATGTTTGATATTATCAGGCACTATCAGCCTGTGCTTGACCTCGATTTCATATCTTTTGTTTGGGAAGATGCGGATCTTAAAAACCGAGGCCGAGGTGGTTGTTGGGTATGTGTTATATTCTTTGCATGAGTAGTAGTGTCTAAGCGTATGTGTTGGGCGTGTAGGGGGGTTAGAGGGGGGGCCAGGGGGATGGAGCCCCCCACAAAAAACATTTTTGCATTGGGACCACATTATATTTAGGTGGTTTTTTGGCACATGGTTTCTTTTCTGATGGTTTTCTATTTCCGGTTAAGGAATTATGGTTTTGGAATAATCCAGGTCATTGGGTTAGGGTTTTGGATGTCACTGGCTCCTATATGTATTTTATATTGTAAACATTGTAACACAATGAATGAATATAGAATATGTTGGTTTTCCCGGTTTTGGGTTTCCAGGGGAAAAATCTCTGTGTAATGTTTGTATTTGCCATTGTATATTTTCTATTCTTTTTCTGAATATTTGTTTGCAGTAGATATTGTACAAGGTTAGGATTTACAGTGGCCAACACATCAACAATCTAATTTTTCTCTCTGAGGATAGGAGATAGGTCATACTCTGAAAATACTTCGAGGAGGTCCAAATACAAATTTTTGTATGCTCTCATCCTGGGGTGTTTGGTCTAATATACACCCTTTACCTAATTATGACCAGCTCGAAATCTCCACGCACTATTATCTTCTGTGCACCCAATTATTTCAAAACTTATAAGCCCAAGATTAGTGCTTCATACTTGGCCATGTTGTTAGTGAATTCAAATGTGGGCTTGTATGAGCACATCTGTGTGCCTGCTTCAGGAGGGATTACCCATACACTAAACCCAACCCCTTCTTTGCTGAATGTGCCATCAAAACTCATGTTCCACACCCTGTTTTCTGCGCAATCCTTCGGGTCGGTGCACTCTATTGTTTCCCTCCTCGTTAGTTGTGATGATGTCTATCAGTTCTTTCTCTTCAAAACTCAGGTTATTGTAGAATATAAAAGAACCCACCTCAGTGTTGATGGCGTATATATGATGTTTATTTGGTTGTGTCTTGCTGCTTACCATGTATTTCAGCAACACTTCTCTGTACAACCTTCTGTCATGGCTAAAAACAGGGATGGTGGCGTATGACATATCCATATGCAAAGTGCCCTTTAACTTTGTAGCCCATGACCTCGATAGCAGCATGCCAAACTTTGGGGGTATTTCCGCAATGACTGCGTCCATAACCATGTTATTAGATGGGATTTGAGCCAACGACACAACTAGGTATTTGATGAGGCCCAAACAATTGACTTTCCCTGAATCAAAAGAGAAAAGGTCTTTGTATGGCCTGGTGATATCCAAACCCAGTTCATCCATGATCACCTTTGGCATGAGTTTGTGCAACATGCCATAATCTAGCATGGCATTGTGCAGGGTCATGTCATGGACCTTTAGACTGATGTAGAATGGAGGGACACCCTTGGTATCATTTGTCTCTTCAATGCATAGACCAAAAAGGATAGCGGGGTGATCATCTTGGATATTCAAAATATCGGGGGTCCCTCCCCTTTTCAACATTTTAATGATTTGATTCCGATATTCTCCCTTTACAATGAGTTCATTGAATGGGACAAAGATTTTGATTTTGTCCATCTCATGTTAAAAATTGAAAGGGGATTAGCTCTTCTCTACCTCTTTTCCTCTCGCCTCTCGGCTTGTCTCCAGAGCTTTCTTGGGGATCTCCTCCTTTGACTTAGCCTTATCCATCATGTCCTTGGTCGCGCTGTCTAAAATTGGTTGGCTTGTGGAAGGGGTGTCCACCGAAGGCTTCCTTATGAGGTTAGTTTGTTGCAAGATGGCAGGCGCGTATTTGCTCTAGAGGTTGTACTTCTTCTAGAACTTCATGATGGCATTTTGATAGCCTTTCCTAAACTCTTTTGTTTCCCAAGATGGTGCATCATCTGTTTCGAGTATCATATCGTCGTCTGTCTCAAACATGAAGTCGTCTTTTTTGCTCATGTACCGATCATGCTCGCTCTTTTTCAAGAACACGAGCGGGTTTTTGTCATCGCAACAATGCATCTGGTCTTTGAACACCTGATTGAAATCCTCATCCACGTAGTTTTTTTGGAATGGAGGTCTTGTCTGCTGGTCACCTTGATCCCTTTGCTCTTTCTGTTCCCTTTATCTAATGTGAGGGACTTGACCCCTTTTGAGGTTTTGATTCCTGGGTTGTGGCTCGTTTTGTTCTTGAGCAATAGGTTTGTTTCCCATGGACATTCTCTCCATAAACTTCTCCATGGTCTTCATCATCATGTTGAATTTTTCATCTAAGGACTGTGACGTCGATGGTTGTACATCTCCTTGGGGTCTTTTATCACCTTTGTTGAACCTCAATTTTATTTTTCTCAACGCCATAATGTTTACTTCGACTTCGAAAATGTTACTCATTATATCATCTAGAATCACTGATATTCTTTCTCTCAACAATAGGGAGAAATCACTGTCGAAGAAATCGGCGTACTGCAACTGTGCAGCACCGGGGGGCAGTTTGAATTCTGCAGGGATTGAGTTGTACACCTTCAAAAAATGGGCTGAGAATTCCTGCACTGTTTATTCTGGTGCTTTCCTCATATTATTGTATTGTGTTAACAACTGTAAAGTGTTTTTCTTGTCCCCCCATTTATTCAGGAAAGACATCTCGAATGCGGTGAAGTCTCGAATGCTTATGGGTGGGAGGGCTTTGAACCATTTTATTACATCTCCCGAAAGGCTCTGTGCAAACAACCTCATTTTTACGTCTGCATAGTCCACCTCCTCCAGGTCGACGAAATCATTAAACCAGTCCAGGTGCCTCTAGGCGGAAACATTTTCTTCAGCATCATAGAGAATGATTCTCTGGCTGTAATTCTGAGGCAAGTCATGTAGTTGGGATGGAAGGATGAGGGGGGTGAATCCGGTATCCATAGTTCTAGGAGGATTCAGGTTCTAAGGGATATTATTTGATATCAGGGCTTGGAATTTCTACGGGTCGAAAAGAGTCTCGTCCAAGCTGGTTTCTGACTGAGAACTGAAAAGGGTTTTCTCGAATAATTCGTCAAACTCAAGGTCGTCGATGCTTTGCGCATCATCTTTGGGTAAGGACAGGATTCTGTCTAGGTAGTAGAACAGGTCCGGTTCTTTCTCTCTAGTCCTACATAGAATATTCTCGGGGTTGTACATAGGCTTTGTGGGGTTTGGGTAAGCATTGGCTCTGGTATAGATCATCTTCGGAGCCAGGGTTCCTGAACTACGCTACTTGGAGCTATTGGTATTTTTGGACTGAAGTCGCCAGGGTAAGGGTTTCATCCGGTGTGAATGTTTGTCCCTTTTTTACCCTCAGGGGTCAAACTGCAATGTTAGTTGTTATCCCAGGGGAAATCTATTCAGTTTCGTCCCTGACAACGACGCCAAAAATGTTAGCACTCCATAAATCTGTTCGGATGATAAACAGACGACGAAGGTAACTTTTTCAACTAACAATGAGACTCAAAACTAGACTTTCATATCTGGAGAGGGCTCTCTCGGAAGGCACGGTCTCCATGCAGGATATGGCTTTGAAAGAAATGACTAGATTTAACACCTTTGATAAAACGGGCTCTGGTTATATTGGTGCAAGAAAGTAAGACTTGGGCTATGGAGTCGATTTGAGGGAATGACAGAGACAAATGACTCAGTGACTGAACTTGAGAGGATAAGTCTAGGAGAGAAACAATCTTCAGTGTAAAACCGTAATGTGTGGCAAGAGAAAGACACAAGAAGTAACTCGGAGCACCACTGCGAGCGAATTCAGAGTTAGCTTTAGAAGAAAACGTTTTGTCTATGTGGCGCAAACAAGGGGCGTTGCGTAGCGAATCCACAGGTTCAAAAATTTGTTCTGAAATAGAAAAAAAAAGATATGAATAGAGATGACAGGAAGAACATACACAAATAAAGAGGCACAATACATCCTACTACTACAACTAGAATCTTTTCATCAAGTTACAGGACCTTTGCATTAAATTTCGGTCAAAAAACTCAAATTACATACAATAGCTGTCGTCTACCAATTTTTCCAACCAACCTGGATTACATCGAAAAGATGAAATATCTAAATGAGGGCGTCACTTGGGCTTCCCTTCTTTCTAACCGCTAACCCTAAAACTAGGAAACTGAGTAGCATGCATTGGAGACTCTTCGCATGGCGTCTTCCAAAAATAGACAATAATCACATATGTTTACACATGACTGTTCGTAAATTTCTAACCAAGATTTGATCATCGGACAAGTCTTGATATGAGGGAAATATGTGTCAGTGTTCCCCTTCAATTAGATGTCTGAGCGGGAAAATGTCTCCCAGGAACTCACCATCTGCTATAACGGCTTCGATTTTTGTTGTGCACTCATTGCCAAAAAAATGTGCACGACAAGTTGTTGTTTGAGTTTTATGGTCGTTACCAAAATGGTGGAGTTCTTTGAGGAAGATGTGTCCTTCAAAACTGCCAAGATTTGTCTTATGATCTTGGATGCAAAGGCGAACAACTACAAAACTTGTTTTTCTGCGCGCTGGCGAGAGCCATGCGGGCTTCCTCCTCGGCCGCTTCGCATTCCCTGGAATGCTTTGTATGCCTTTCCTCTGATAGTCTCTGTGCTTCTCGTAGCTGTACAATGGTGTCTTTCACCTCTTTGAGCCATATTTTTAGCCATGCCACGTTCCCTTCGCGACCCTGTGCTGCTGATGCTTCCATAGTCTTTGTCGCTAGCTGCCACCTCAACTCCATGTTTTCCTGATAGAGTTCAGCGATAGCCAGCTTTAATTGCTGAGATGGCTCTTAATCATTCGCTCCTGTGGAAGTCCTTCTGCTTCATGTTCTGTGCAGTTTTATCTGGTCGTCTCTGTGGGTAAATGAATGACTCCTTTCATGTCCTTGGGAATGCTTGCTGTAGGTGAGAACGACTCCCAGTCATTTTGGGGCTTGGACCTAGCAATTTTTCTACTCTGCGCGCCCCTCCTTATTCTTTGGGAGCTCTCCATGGCATGACCAGTGTGTATTTTGAACACAGTATATCTAGCAGATGCATAGGGAGGGGATTCTGATCAACCTGGATTGGCAAGGGAAATTGCAAACAAAGTGCGGACCTGACTTCAAGACTTAAATGAGTGCCGAGCATCTGAAATTTATAATGAGTTGGGAAGAAGGAGGGATCGTGTTGGAGAACATTGAATTCATGGTGACGAGATCTTTTGAATTGAATTGTAGACTTTCCATGGAAAATCCCTGCATGTACAATATAGGCGATAAGGCTTGCAGGGCATGCATGATACGAATGCCACAATTTTTCATTCCCTCGTCCTTCATGATGAATGGATAATAGTTTTTGTACTTGCCTATTTGACTTTCATTAACTACTTGACTCGACCTAGGGCACGTAGAGACTGGTTTTTTCATAGGACTCGACTCTTTGGAAAAGACATACCTGTATCACTTACGAAAGTTTCGACTTTGACATCCCTTCCCGTTTCCAAGGGCCAACTGACCACTTGTTGACTTCGACCTCATAGTGTTACGTACTTGACTTCACATGTTTGGGCGCGGGTGCCATACCCCGACTTAAACTGACTCTAACTGGAAAGAAAAATTGCGGCGCTAACACCATCCACGCTCATATGGACAAATAGAGAGGGTCAACCGAGTAATTGAAGATATTATGAGAATGTATGTGATGGATAAGCCATCTAAGTTGGAAGACTACTTACACTTGGTTGATTTTGCATATAATAATGGGTATCAAGCTTATTGAGAATAAGCCCATTTGAAGCCTTGTATGGTAGGAAATGCAATACTCTAGTGAGATGGGACAACCCAACAGATAGAGTGGTACTTGGGTCGGAGTTGCTCAAGGATATGGAAGACCAGATGGTTAAGATCAAGTAGAATTTGAAGGCAGCTCAATATAGAAAAAAAGTTTATGCATATAAGAACATGAAAACTAGAGAATTTAAAGTAGGGGAACATGTACTTTTTTAGGTGAAGCCCAATAAAAGATCCTTGAAATTGGGTAGTTTTACAAAGCTGGTAGCCATATTCTGTGGTCCATTTGAAATATTGGACAGAATAGGGCTAGTTGCATACATGATTTCATTTCCTGCTTCCATGAATGTGCATAATGTATTTCATGTCTCTTTACTAAATAAATATGTACATGATCCTAACCATGTTATTGATTGGCATCTGATTCAGGTAGAGACAGAGGTATACTTTGAAGTTCAGGCAGTGCAGGTATTGGAAAGAAAGGTCAAAATGCTCCGAAATTGAGTTATAGAGCTGGTAAAAGTTCAGTGGACCTGCTACGGTCCTCAAGACGATACCTGGGAGCATGAAGATGCCATGTGGGAAGAGTAACCACAACTTTTTGAATAAATTTTGAGATTCTGATATCTATTTTGTATATGCATCGAGGATAGTGCCAAAATAAGGGGGAGGGGATGTAACACCCCACGTTTTGAGCCCCATATTAAATAATGTATTTTGTTAATTTTCAAGAGGCCAGAGGGCCCAAACAATTATTAAAAGTCTAGCGTGCCCAAGAAATGTAATTTTTTGATCATTATTAATAATAAATACATCGATGGTTGCTAGATGGAGAAGGACTAGAGTTATAGGGGGCTATGATTCCACAAGAGAGGGGGCTTGAGGGGATAAATATTTATTTCCTAATTTAATTACCCTTTTGTATAAGGGAGTGGATCAGTTACATGAGCTTCTTAGGGTAGGCCAGGAGGTTCTTGATTCCCCACAAAAATACTTAAACCTGTCCCTGGTCTTATTGGGGGGTTGGCTTGTTTGCTCCTTCACTTCTTTCTTTCATTCCACTCTTTCCCTCACACATTCATTCACTAATTTTTCATTGTTTCGCACCTTGGGTGGAGATCTCAGTCCATTCATTTCTGTCACCCGTTCATCTTCCTCATCTGTGTCTTGTCTTGGGGAAAGGAAAACGAACTGCTGAAGAGAAGCTATGGTATCATTGGTTGTAGAGGTTGCTAGTGTAATCTATCCATGACTTGAGTCCTGCACGTCTGATATGCGTTGGCTTGTGTCAAATTTTGTTCACACCTGCGATTCCCAAGAGTTCCAGCATGGAGATTCTGGACCAGTTATGTTGGAGCCCTAGAAGAAGAAGGACTATCTGAGGGATAGAGAAGGGTGGAGCTCCATTCTCTTGGGTGGTGCAAGCTGGGTAGAAGAGAGCTAGGTATTGGGATTGTTGTGAGTGTTGGGAAATCCTATGAGAGATTGAGTGATGACTTGTTCGGGAAGCCAAGTAACACTCTAGAACCATCCTTGTGGATTCATAGCCCTGGATCCAAGGTGGCACTGTTGTTGAGATTTGGAGCAGTAGTGTCTACAGTTGGGTGGAATGTCCTTATTCTGCAGCCAATTTATGTCTTCTTTTATAAAGATAAGTGCTCTCTGTTATGGTATTATTTATCTCTATATGAATGTATTCCCCTTTGTATTTATTTATTGTTTAATTGAATCTTTAGAATATGTGTGCTTGTTGGTTATTGATGTGCATGTCATTAGATCTTTTCTTTTATGCGTCCTTATTAATTTAAAAAGGTATCGATAAGAGAAAGAAGTCCAAGGTTGGGCTTGAACGTAGCATACCCAGGCCTGTGGATGGCAGGGTGTGTTACAATGTTTATGTTTGTTATATGGTTATCATCATGATGTTTATTTTTATTAAATTATCTTTATTATATATCATGTATTGGTGAATTTATATCACAATTTTATATGTGAAACATAAAGACTTAATTTAAATTAAAAATGCAAAAATATTTTTATAAATTACAAAGTTCAATATGGTTGAAACTATAATTGTAAAATTACCATAAACATTTTTCTATTGCATAGATAGTTCATATATATTCATTCTAACTACAAAAAAATTCAAAAAACAAATTACATATGAATGAATGTTCTTTTCCATTGTACTAATTACTCGTTTTTAATAGACTCTTCTACACTAAAAATTGTTATTATAAAAAGTTATGATCTCCAATGATAAGCATTCTATTGGCCCTAAAATTTTATGGATGTAAATTATTCTTCCTATTGTTATTTTTGCCATTATTTTGTAAATTTATTGCTATCAAATTTGAAATTACTTCATTAATTGTGGTTTTACTCAACATTGGGGGCACAATTTTATAAATATTTCAAAAATAAATGATAAATGTATGTAAACTAACAAACACTTTAGTGAAAAACCAAATTATCACAAAATCATGTTAGAAATTTAATTTTTAAATTATAAACCACATTATTTGTTAAATATCTTAATTTTAAATCTAGAAAATACATGAACATAGACTCACTTTTTGAATCATCGTGTTAACATATCATCAAAAAGTTTGTACTATTAAACTTGCATATCAACCATATTATTACTTCTAATATCAACATAAATTATTAGGATAAATAAGAAACTATGTAAATTAAAATATTACCATTATAATCTAAACATGTTTCCAACTCTAAAAATATTATATGTCGTTGCATATATATAAAATTTAAAAAAAAAAAAAAATAACTCATGTATGGTTTTGAATATTCACAACTCAAATGCTCAAGGAAAGAATTACAATGCAAATCTTAAAATTATTTCCCTAAGAGATATAATTTGAAAGACAAACACATTACGCATAAAACTGATTGTTAATGAACTAAAATTGTTCAAAGATTTGTTATAATTAACTTAACATTTCCTTTGTCACAATATGAATGAAAAACAATATAATTAGTGAAATAAAGATAACAAAAAGATACAACAACAATATTAATGATGAAATAAAACATGTACATATCACTTAATATTGTCATCACCCTCAATATCTTCCTCGCTTGGCATGATAATCATGTTTTTCTCAAAAATATGTTTTGATCTAGGGTCATGTCTTAATATGAACCACCAATCCCTATCCAACACATCTGGGTAAAAATACACTTGGTTGCAGTGTTTTGGGAAAACATAAGGCTCCTTAGTTTCATCCCACATTTTTCCATAGTTGATACATATCAACCCACTATCAGAATCTTCTTTTACATTATTCCGAGCAAAGGTGTCCCACCACTCGCACCTAAAAAGAACACATTGGAAAGAAAATAAGTCCACTCGAATGATCTCTTGTATCTTTCCAACATAACATAATGCCCCCCGTATTAGGTTTTGATCGTGGTAGCTAGCACGATTAGATTGGTCAAACTCGACTTCCACTCTAGAATATTGTGTCATGCATCCATCATCGACATCCTCTGTGCGAAAATGATGTCCATATGCCCACATATATGGGAACAAATGCACCTATAAAAAGGCGAAAAAATCGTAGTATCATGTGTCTAATATAATCCGACCAATAAAATATAAAATATAGATGTTACAATTCAAGGGTGCATTATGAAGTTAAAACTATAAACAAAGAGATTATTACCAAGTTGTTGCACCCAATCCCTATGTTTAGTGCATCCTCTTCAGCACGCATGTAATGACTAGATGCATCGTATTTCTCTTCGACTTGGTCAACAACCCAACTTTTGGAGAATATCATTGACATGTTTTCTTTTAAATGATCAGGATAAGGCATGCTTCTACCATTCAACCTTATAAATTATTTCATGTCACTATCCCATTTCCTCCTCTTCTGTTTGTACAATGTGACCCATGGTTGTGTTTCCTCTGAATTTTAAAGAATGAATTTATTGATGGTATCAATTTGTTCATTCGCTAATATATATTGTACGCATTAGATCAAAACATACATTATGAAGTTTAGTGTGACTAGTTCATGTGTAGAAAGTTGACAAATGATAAGTCACTTACTCTTTATCAAGCACATTTTCCATTCATTTGGAGAAGCTCCCCTTCTCTTTTGTCTTCATCCCTTTCATCATCCCAAATGACCATACCTAGTGTGTTGTCTATATTGTTAATGTTGGAAGATTGATTGTTGTCATTGATGTCAACCCTAGTCATGGGTTTTGGACCGTAAGATTGAAAAAGGTATTTGGACATGAAGGAAAATGCACATGCATATACAACACCCATGAATGGATAGTATACATCATGCTGTTTCCATTCGTATGTGGCACATCACATGGATCCTTATGGTTGAGGAGAAATGAATTTTTGAAGATGACAAAGTGAATTGAAAAATGAAGTACATGTAGGCCCTGAAAATAATTAAAGAAAATAATTACAAAATAAGAAAGTGTCAGGTCGGCCCTAATGTTAAAAGGAAGTGA
>JASDQU010204990.1:0-10306 GCA_032191745.1 Picea mariana
CGATATAGAGATGGATCTACTGGATCAGAATCTGGAACTTTCACTTTTCTTATATCCACATTCATAGGAGTGTCCATGGACTTACAATCCATCATTCCAAATTTCTAAAGGATCTTTATTGCATACTTTCCTTGTCCAAGGAATACTTCACCACGCTTCTGCCATACCTCTAGTCCCAAGTAATAATGCATGAGACCTAGATCTTTCATATCAAATTCCGAAGTTAATTCCTTCTTGCACTTGGATAATGAGAGACTCTTCACCTGTTATGAATAGATCGTCAACATATAGTAGTAGGATTACAGGTGCATTGTCCACGACTTTATAGTAAAGGTTTGGATCTACATGACTCTTGGAGAAACCAAGTCTCGTTAGATAGTTGTCCATTCTGGCATACCAAGCCCTTGGAGCTTGCTTGAGTCCATATAGAGCTTTCATCAATCTGCAAACATGAGTGTCTCCTTGAGGTTGTTCAATATATACTTCTTCTTCAATAGCTCCATTGAGGAAAGTTGTCTTTACACCCATCTGATGTAAGTTCCATCCCATGGAAGCGGCAAGAGATATGATAGCTCTGATGGAAGTATATCTAGCCACCGGAGCAAACGTCTCATCATAATCTTCTCCCTCCTTCTAGGAGAACCCTCTAGCTACAAATCTTGCCTTGTATTTATCCACGCTTCCGTCTGCTGCATGTTTGATCTTGTACACCCATTTTGAAGTTACCACCGATTTTTCTTTAGGTCTTGGTACGATTTCCCATACCTCATTTTTCATAATGGATTGATGCTCTTCCGTCATAGATTCTTTCCATTGTCCCTTTTGAACTGCTTCTTCAAACGTGGTAGGTTCTTCATCTAGAAGCTTCGTCATGTATGCTGCATAACTTGAGAATCTTTTAGGTCTTTTACTCTTTTTGAATGTTCCTTCTGGAACCTTGAGTCTTTCTGCGTCTTGTAAGGTAGCTTCAAGCCAAGCTGGTCTTTTCTTGGTCTTAGGTACGATATCTGAATCAATGTTTTCACATGGCTCCATAGNGTCTGCTGCATGTTTGATCTTGTACACCCATTTTGAAGTTACCACCGATTTTTCTTTAGGTCTTGGTACGATTTCCCATACCTCATTTTTCATAATGGATTGATGCTCTTCCGTCATAGCTTCTTTCCATTGTCCCTTTTGAACTGCATCTTCAAATGTGGTAGGTTCTTCATCTAGAAGCTTCGTCATGTATGCTGCATAACTTGAGAATCTTTTAGGTCTTTTACTCTTTTTGAATGTTCCTTCTGGAACCTTGAGTCTTTCTGCATCTTGTAAGGTAGCTTCAAGCCAAGCTGGTCTTTTCTTGGTCTTAGGTACGATATCTGAATCAATGTTTTCACATGGCTCCATAGGATGATCAGGTAGTTCATTTTCGTCATTTACGTTTTCTGTGCTTTCTTCGTTAAGTTCTTCAATCTCTTCTTCTTCTATATTTTCTTCTATGGATTTCTTGAAGGCCATCTTCTCATTGAATGTTACGTCTCTGCTAACTTCGATCTTGTGTTGTTCTGGAATATATATTCTATAGACTTTGGATGAATCACTGTATCCCACGAATATCCCTTTCTTTCCTGAAGGTTCTAGTTTATTCCTCTTGTCCTTGGGAATGTGAAAGTAAACAGGACATCCAAATATTCTTAGATTTTCCACATTAGGTTTCTTACCTGAGAGAGCTTCTTCTGGTGTCATGTCCTTCAATATACGATGAGGACTTCTGTTCTGCACATATATTGCTGTCATTGTTGCTTCTCCCCATAAGAACATGGATAGACCTTGATCATTTAGTAAGGCTTTTACGGTTTCTTCAATAGATCTGTTCTTCCTTTATGCTACTCCATTTTGTTGAGGACTATGAGGAACAGTCAACTCCCTCCTAATCCCTGCCGATTTGCAGAATGCAACAAATTCCTTTGATGTGTATTCTCCACCATTATCGGTTCTTAGCGTCTTGATCTTCTTATTCATGAGATTTTTTATTTCTTCTTTGAACTCTTGAAACTTGTTGAATACTTCGTCTTTTGTCTTGAGTAGATATAACCAAGTCTTTCTTGAATAGTCATCTATGAAGATTACGTAGTAAGAAGATCCTCCTAGAGATTTTACTGGCATTGGACCGCAAACATCTGAGTGTATCAGATCTAGAATCTCCTTAGATCTGTTGTTGCTGCTTGGGAATGGTTTCTTGATATTCTTCCNAAGGGCACATCCCTTGCAGATTCCTTCATGTGTAGATTTCAATTCTGGTATTCCTTCAACCATCTTTCTGAGAAAAGGTAATGCTTGATAGTTGATGTGAGCGTACCTTCTATGCCAAAGCTCATTAGGGTTGACTTCGTCATGTACGAGAGCTTCTTCATTCTGTTCTAGTAGTCTATACAGATTTCCTTCACGACTTCCAATAACCCTAGCATTCTCTATGCTGGAGTCTTTATGCCATGATAACACCTTTCCATCCATGAAGGCTATTATGTTTCTTTTGTCTTCTAGGCAAGATATCGATACAAGATTCTTTTCTAAACCAGGTACATATAAAACATTGCTTAGGTAAACATAGTTACCTGTTTTCATTTTGATGGAGGCTTGTCCAAATCCTTCCACGAGGTAAGTGGTTTTGTCTCCAAGCTCTACCTTGTACGGGGTCTTCTTCTCATTTAGATTTGAGAGTCTGGCTTGATCTCCCTTCATGTGCCTAGAAGCTCCACTATCGATTATCCACATGTCATCTTCAATCGTTCCGGTAAGTGTTGAGTAGTGTAAAAGATTGATCGTCTCATTCATGTATTCGATTGACTGGTAACTGGTCATGCCTTGATCCAAAACTTCAACTTCGTTGTTTCTGTCTTCTGAGAGAGCCAAGAGGTGCGTTGAGTTAGGGCGCATCTGAATATATTCTTCTTGAGCGAGATGCTCCATCACAAGGTGCCGGATCTGAGATTAGGGTTTCTGCAATTGCTTCTGCTAGTAACCCTAGCGGCAATGTCTTGGAGGTTGTTCCTGCTAGTAACCCTAGCGGCAATTCCTTAGCAAGCTCAATATCCTAGCGGCTATGCTTCCTTCCATCATTTAGGCTGAATGAAGGAGGTGTGGGCCCATAACCTATTAGAATATGAAGGATTGTACTCATTTTACCATTGACAATACCCTTGTCACCCAACCATAGGCCAAAGCCACCCTCCGAGCACCTTGACCTTGACAAAGAAGAATACTGGTAGCAATCAATAGCCAAGCAAGGCTAATGCACCAAGCAAGAATAGAAACCAAAGCTGATCAGATAGTCCCACCCAGAAAACTGGCGCAACACCTTCCCCAGAAACTTGCGCACAAAACTGCCAACTGCAGTGCGCACAACTGGCTCTTTGCAATTCTGAGAATGTGAATAATGAGAACGGGCGCCCTGTATTTATAGTGGTTCTGGCAGACTTACTGGGGCCAACTTCTCCTTCTGGGTACTAATTAATTCATATTAATTATATTTTTGCAGCCGACATCTCGTCTAGGGTTTCTTTTACTTCTTTGCTTCCTTCCAGAATATTCTAATTTTGTCATAGGTCACAATAGAGGTTCATACCTCCCGAAGTTACCATAATATTAACAAAGATGACACTGTATCTTTTAAATCAAGGGTGCAATTCTTTTGCATTTGTACTATATCATTGTTAGTTGTTATCTGGTTAGGTGGTCAACGTGAAGAGTTTTGACATATTTACCAACTTTTTTTCAGAGGTTATTTTTGAAGTCTATATCGTGGTTGAAGCACTAATGTAAAGAATCAAAATCAAGTGCATCAACTCGTGTATTTAGAGATTGTCATGTCATGAAAAAATTGATGTAACTCTAGTTGAAATAATTTGGTTCTCATAGTTGTGGCATTTAGTTTGGCCAACTATTGTCACAAGTTTGAGTCTATGTTGGAATTGGCCATTCCAACATTAGAAAAATGTTATTTGAAATTGTTTGCAAGAACCATTGAGTACCAAACAAAATACTATGAAGACATGAAGAATTATGCAAAAGAAGAAGAAGACAAACTCGTGATGTAGTGCAGCAAGAAGCAAAATTTGACAAAGAAGATGCAGCCAAAAGCAAGATGAAAGAAGAAGATGCAAATTCCATGACAAAAGATGAAGAAGAAAGTACAAGCAAAATGAAGAATGATAAGGCATCAAAGAAAATGGCACAGTAAGATGGAAATGAAGAATGAAGCATGCAAATGAATGAATGATGAAGTGAAGAAGCAAGGTAAGAATAAATAGTACTGTGAGTTCAAAAATTGAGATGCTTGCAAAAGTTGTGAATCCATGAACACGACATCCCTGAGAAGTTTAATGGTCCTCTTCGAATAATGTTTTTTTCATGATGGAAAGAAAATAGTCTTGGTCCAATGTTTGTAGAAGGGCTAGATTAGCTTGAAATGAAAATATGAAATTGTACGTACCTGAGTCAAATGTTGATGTAATCCCTAATGAGGCAAGTGTACCCCCATAACTTGATTGTAAACCAAAAACCACTTGATGTAATGTATGGTTCGTGGTCAGCCGAAACCACTTGATGGTTCATGGTAAGTTAAAACCACTTGCGAATTGTAATGGTTGAGGATAACCCCAAAAAACCCAGAGTGTGGTTATGGGTAAGCCAAAGAAAACCCAGGATGATGATTGATGATGATGACGCAAGGGGAGTGAAAATGATTGTGATTGAAGAATTGTTGTGGAACCATGTAAAAGAAAAGGTTTCCTAGAGATCCAGCGGATACAGCAGCTGGTGACCCATGTATTCCGATGGATGGTAACTTTTTTTATGGACTTCAACAAACACAATGTTTATGTTTTGYAGGTACAAGATGAAAAATTGAAGATTGAGGATGAAGAMTGAAGAAGACCAAAAGATGAAGATCACAAAAGACAAAAGATGAAGGTAAAGCACATCAAAGACAACGATCAATGAAGATGAAAATGGGACYAGTTCAAAAGATAGTTGAAACTTGAAAGACAGAGGATGATAATTACATATTGAGATCACAAGTACTCGTTAAGSGGGAGTATGAAGGATTAACTTCTACTTGTGAATCATGAATAATATGATGGATTTGTAATAATGTAGACCAAGCATAGGAGTCTCCAGAAGAATCAAAGATGAAAAGAAAAGAGAGAAGTTGGGGATGAAGATTGGTTGAGAGATTCATGGAAAGATTTAAGAAGATACTATTGGAGATAGTTATGCATATGCTTGAACTAAATATCTAATTATGACATAGTTGTTATGGTCACCTAAAGTTGTATAAAGGGACCAATTGTACAATAGAAATACACACGGGAATGGTTTGATTAATAGAATTTTGCCCTTCAAGGGTTTCTTAAATATAAACTCCCAGTGTCCCTTGCTTCATATATGTCTATGCATATTTGTTGTTGGTTATTAAAACCAACAAGGAGGTGGCCATAAAAGTGATGGTCATTCTCACCACAAAATTTCCAATATTTAAAAATCTAGTTGAGGCCATGATCATCTGTGCATAATTTGTCATATTCACTTCCAAACAACGGAAGTTCCCGTGTATGACTGACTCTAATGATAGAAAGATATGGCACCTATACAGTTTCCAACCACCAGCGGTGTGGGTGCCATTCATGATCTTACACAAGTAGTACACTCTCTAATTACGAAGATAAATTGGAGTACCTATGGGCCATGGCTAAATAATACATGAAGTATAATAACTCAGTTTAAATAGAGTTGAGTATCGATTCTTTGTGAGTTCTAATTTTCACCTTGAGAACCTTAAGCTTAAAACTTTGGATTTGTGAATGTAAATCCACACAGCAAAAGACCAAACCAGGGTCTTTGGTGAGGMATTCATTTTCCAATGAATAAGCATGCATCCCTTGTGGGGAAGTGAGCTTGCAAGGAATGGATACACTATAGACCCTGAAGCAAATCGAACCTTAAAATTTGTACTTGTAAATGTAAGTCCACACCAAAAGACCAAACAAGGATCTTTGGTGAATCTYTTACATTCCATTAATTAAACATGTGTCACACATGGGGAAGTGAGCTTGCAAGACAGAGATATGCTAGAAGCKACGAAGGGAATCGAACCGTGAACTTTGTACTGGTGAACGTAAGCTTCTGACTTGGGCATCATTTCATTAATCCAGATTTGTACTTTGAATTTATCATGGAATATGTGGTGGCTCTTTGATCCCATSTAGAAAAAACATAGCAAAAAGAGTAACAAATTACATTGAAAATTATCAGAATTTCCAATTTCAAGCTTAAGACTTCCATTTTAGGTCATATGGCCAGGGGCTTCCACATTTACTAAGTTCACAGCATGTAGAAGGGGAGTATTAGGGGAATGCAGAACAAAATTCCAACAAGGGTATTCCACATAATAAGATAACTTGCAAGGTCGCATAGATAACAACCACAAGGCCTGACACCAAAACAGCAGGCAACCATGTTGATACAGAAGTGATGGAGGATGAAACCAGAAGGCCTGACAACAAAACCGTTGGCGACCATGTTAATACCAGAGTGATAGAGGATGCAACCACAAACCCCAAAGACAAACCACTACGCCTGACACCAAAACTGCAGGCGACCATGTTGATGCCGGAGTGATGAGGATGCTATCAAAAAAAATGAATGATTGTACTTTTTTTTTGTCCAAATTAGTCTTTATTTTTCACTTTTCGAGTCCAATTTACTTGCAACTTCAAATGCACTGACTTCCGACAATTGTATCTAATAAATTAAGACAATGCGGGGACAAACCTGGAGTGATGGTCCATAATTTGTCCCAATTCAAACGGTGTAAAACGACCTTTCCGTCCTCTGTAACCATAGCCAACAAATCCTTGTCCGGATGCCATTCGCCCCTCTCCACCTGTTACGCCAAAATGAGAAAAAATAAACCCTAAACATATAGAAAAACGTGAATTATGGCTTTTTCTTGAATACTGGTGCCTTCTGTTAAATACCGGCTATAGCATATGATGTTGGGATGCATAATAGAGATTGGTAATCGAGAAGTCCAAAATTCATGTTTACGAAACGGTATGTAAGAAGGAGCCATGTAAACTTCGAAAGGTCTTGGTTACAGATTAAAAAACAATGCATGTAACATTGCAGAAAGAAGAAGAAAAAAACATAGTGTGGGTACCGCGGAAGGGAGTGGTTTGTCGTGGAACAGATTAAAACGCTGAACGGTCAGCTCTTCATCTGTCTCCATGCGCGACATAGACATGGTGGAGGTTTACTTCTCTTCACTGGAAACCAACACGCATTCAATCAATCACGTTGGACACAGACTTGAAGGTTAAGAGATCATTGATTGAAGGGATAATGACGCCCCCGAGTTGCAGAGTGAATAAAGAGGGAAATAATATTGATGATTCAAAAAATTACTTCCTTTCCGTAAAAATATCAGTTTACTAACTACTTCAATAAGTTTTTGGGACTTTATTGGTTGTAGGATTGTTGCTAGAGGTCTAAAAGGTCGTATAAATTAAGGGGTTTTTAAAAGGTCGTATAAATTAAGGGGTTTGTATTATTAGTCCTTGTCATAGGTGTAGAGGGACTACAGTGATTGATCAATTGTTGACCTGGTATTAGATTGTGCATTGACCAGAAATATTTTTATATTGTTTATTGTTGGAACAAGGGAAGTGAAAACATCAATTTTTATATAATAAAAAGTATCATTTTTGTCAAGATCTGATTGGACAACAGATTGGAGGTCTTATTGTCGCCTTCGCTATTCCCAATGTGAAATATGTTGGCATATCCAAAGTATTTGATAGTATATGGTCTTTTTGAATCATATATTTTATTATGCATTGGTCGAAGGTGGATTAATGCTAGCATTAGTTCGAATGTTTCCCTTAGCATTTTGTGTTGAGTAGAATACATTCTCTACCAAATTACTATGTGTGATTTTTGCTTTATTGTTGCGTGCTTCGAGAGAATAGGCCTGCCACGCTGCATATTTTCTTAAAGCTTGCACAGGCCTACGCCCTTCAATGGTCCTGACAGTCTTAATTGTTTACCTAACAACTCTGCCAATCTTAAGTGTTTATTGTACAGATGCGTTGTGACACAGTTTTGTTCATGGTCGGCGTCACTGCTGGAGTGGTCGATCATTGTTCGTTGTTTCGTTCCATGATTCTAGTTCTTGTTTGATTCAACTTTGCAAAGTTGAGGTTCTGCACTTGCAGTTCGAGCTCTTCGTGGTTGTTCATTGGTTTGGTGTTCTTCAACTTTGCAAGTTGTTGGACCTGTTGTTGCGGTTTGCAGTTTTTGGGGCTGAGCTCTTGACATCCTTTGTTGACGAGTAAGTTTCCCTGTTGTTGTTGTTTTTCAATGGTGGGATTCCCTGCCTCGAAATTCGGTTGCAGACCATCTTTGTCTGTGCTCTTGGCTTTTGTTCCTGGAAAGCATGTGTCTTCATATGCAGGTTGTCACGTCCATAGCTTTTCTGAAAATTGCAATGCAGAGGGCTTTACGAAAAGTAGTTGGGAAATATCAGAAGAGAGAACCATCGAGCGAGGTGTAGACGCAGGGTGTGCTTTTATTCTGTGGGTCGAAAAACTGTGTCTACTTGTTCTCTTTCTGCTGAGTAAAGTTATGGTTTTATTTATTTGCGTTCTTTCTCCTATTTGGTTCAGTTTCCAGTGTCGATCTATTTTCTTCTCATTTGCTATGGGGACTAGGGGGGATTCAAGTTGAGAAGAAGAAGGTTGAAAGATACATACGGGGATTGGTACCCTATTTTGCTTTCCTTTTTTATTTTGCTACCTCCTATTTTTTTCACCTGCTTTTCTCTGTTTTCATAGAAACTGAAAGTATGTAGCAAATAGTTTGAAAATGACAATTGAAGAGATGAAAGAAGTAATAGATGTTGAGACGTATGAAATAGATACACAATCCATTATACATGATAGCATTGACGTGGTTTTGCATAGCAATGGGCTTTTTAGATTGGATGCATTCTCGTATATTGTTGGGGATTGCATTTTCGATACATTCCAGGTTCTATTGCATTTCCGCTATTCGTCGACCAAGTTGCGCAATGGATTGATAGATTATTTATTGACCTGTTTTAAAAATGGCGATGCTGAGGCGTTGCATTCGTATGAGTACGAGTTGGAATCTGATTTTCTTTGGCAGTTGCATGGAATACATGATGTCGCTACGTATTTTTCAAGGATGCGGTTGTCTACATCTCTAGTTCTGCTTGCACATGAGAGGGGACTTTGGGGAGATACATTTTGTATACAGTGGTTATCTAACTAGATGAATATATCAGTTGGCATATGGTCATTGACAAGAAAAACAAGATATCTACTATCCAACAAAACTGCATCTAACAATCCATATTGCATCTTGTTCCATGATGTCAATGCCCTCAGTGGCCATTATGAACCATTGTTGTACAGAAAAATGTCCATATGCAATATAGAAGGTCCTTGTATTTACTTGTTCATTATTTGCAAAGACCTTCAATCGCAATGGAAACGGATTTTGCATGGCATAGATTGCCATGCTTTACAGTTGGAAACAAATGTTGTCTCTAGCTGTGGAGATAGTCTATTCAATGCAATTTGTTGTTTGGTGGTAGTGGGGTTTGATGTTCAATCGCTGTGGCTTTACACTGTACATTCCTTTTGCAATGTGATTATAGGCGGCATCCAACAAGCTTTTAGGTGCTTGCATCAACACCTTTGCCCATTTCTTGTAGAAAATATGATGGCAGTTGGAAGTTGGCAGGAATACCTTGTGAACATGGCGCTTCCATGTGAAAAAGGGAATATGGAGGGTTGCAGATTATGTTTTCAATGGTTGTATATGATATTCATGTTAGAATATAGAAGATTGTGCTCGTTTTACCATTGACGATACCCTTGTCACCCAACCATAGGCCGAAGCCACCCTCCGAGCACCTTGACCTTGACAAAGAAGATAATCCTGGTAGCAATCCAATAACCAAGAGAGGCTAATGCACCAAGCAAGAATAGAAACCAAGTTGATCAAATAATCCCACCAAGAGGCTAGCGCACACCTTCCCAGAGACTTGCGCACAAGCTGCTACTACACCTGCGCAGATCCAGTTCTCTCTGCAATTGCTGAGATGTGAATAATGAGAACTAGCGCCCTGTATTTATAGTAGTCTGGGTAGTTTTACTGGGGCCGACTTCTCCTTCTGGGTACTAATAAATTCATTTTAAATATATTTCTGCAGTCGACAACTTGTCTAGGGTTTCCTTCA